>QLSR01000368.1:236978-296585 GCA_031780015.1 Citrullus colocynthis
TTTTTTTTTTTTTTTTTTTTTTTTTTTTTTACTTTTATACAATTATTTCCACTAACTTTGGCTCATATTTTTAACCCTGTTATTATAAAAATTAGGAAATTTTTCGTTTTTAGTTCCGAGTTTTCAACTCCAAATATTTCAAAATATATTATTTTAATCTACAAACTAATTCGAACTATTTTTCATTGTTATTATTTTAAGTGCGTTCACCTCACATTTTAAATTTAAAATAATAATTTTAAAAAATTCTCTCTTTCCTCCCTCCCTCCATTCTAATTTTCTCTTCTTCTTCAATTATTATTTTAAATATTGAGATGATATGTTGTCATTGATATATAGTTATACATGCATTATAGCCTTTCTCACCTTGACGCATGGAAACAATAATACAAAACAAAGTTTAATCCAATTTTGTGGCACACATTTCAATTCGAGTGTGACATATCATTCAAATATTGCAATCATGTTACTAAGAGTAGCTTATGTAGTCAAGGCCTAGGGAGCTGGAGTTCCTTCCATTTTTATTGTGTAATTTGAAACACTCGAGTTTAGAGGAGTACATGAGTGAACCGATGTCGCATCTAAATGAGAGGGATGTTGAGAACATTAAAGTACAGTTAAAAAAGATTCAAAAGAATTGAAAATAATTACTTATATCAATAAGGTGCATCCTTTCTCTTTAGTGGTTCAATCATAAGAACCTCAAATTTAAGATTACAGATAACCAGGCCCATCCCAAATACTTAATATGTATATAATAAATAGTTAAATTAACAAAATCGATGAGTTATTACCGACAATATGAAAAAATAAAAGTAACAACAATTTTGATAAATATTTCACATACGTAAATTTAGGAGACTTACTGGTAAACAATAAACCTTCATCTAAGAATTAAGATTTTTTTTTACTATAGTTGTAATATTCGAGAACAAATATAATTTGTAAAACATATTTACGGAAAGAACGATGCTTGCCTCGAAATAAAATGTGTGTTAAGTTATTAAATAACAAATCGACATTCAGTAGCTTCACATAGACCCATTCCACTCGGCGGCCGTCAATTTCACCTCCATATATCTCCACAATGGTATGATCTTGTTCACTTTGGGCATACACCCTCATGGTTTGCTTTTAACCACTTAAAAGGCCTCATACTAATGAAGATAATTGTCCTCACTTATGTACCATGATCATTCCCTTCTCTAACCAATGTGGGATTTTGTTCGCACTCCTAACACGATGGACGTCGACGTTGAGATTGTGGGTTGGACAGATGGGATAGTAGTTGAATTGGATTTTGTGAGATTGGTTTGTTTCACTGAGTTCGTTGGCGCTTAGGTTGTTTGTTAGAATCTTTAATACTCGTTTGATTAGTATGTCTAAGCTCTTTAGATATTCAATTGTTGCATGATAGCACCGTAAATGTGTTATCTTACTCTGCTTAATTCGAGATTGTTCCTTGATTTTACTTGTTTATTTGGTTGTTTTACAGATACTGAGCACTTCCAAGGTAGAACCGGGGGTTGGAGTTGAAATGGAGCCAAATTGGGCCAAACAGAGCTAAATTGCATCAACCGGGAGAGAGAGAGAGAGAGAGAGAGAGAGAGGCAAAATGACAAATTTGCCCCTGAAGTCATGGCGCAGCGGCGCTTTTTCCCGAGAGGCTAAAGTTGCAATTTCGTCCCTGGCATTTCGGCACCGGAAGTTGAAACGCGAAAGGATTTGCAACAGTGTTGCGGCGCCATCACGATTTTATAAAAGAATTTTTCTACCGCCTAGGTCAAAGGGGGAGGGAGCCACCGACCGATTTCTTCTGCAAATTCTCTCTATTTTCTTCCTCCTTTTGATCAATTCTTGTATCAAACTTTATTCTTGATGCTCATTACGACAATTATGGACTAAAGGTACATCATCTAGTTCGAGTTTTAGGATTTAACTCTTAGTTTGTATCTCATAAGGTTATAAATGATATTTACCTTGTAATTTTATAGTTAATTGAATTCTCTCCTTATGTGATTTTACAATTAAATGTGTTTGAGATTATCTGAAAAATTAGTCAAGCATGTTTAATTGATATTTATATACCTATACTTGATACGTAATTGTTAAGTTCTTAGATCGCCAAATAACAAAGGTTAAGTTAGGGTTGTAGATTGATTCGACAATTCCGATCAAATTGCATTCATCTAACTAACTTAGGAGGGATTTGAACACTTAATTAGGCGTTTCTAAATTATTTTGCTCGTCTTAGCAATAGCCTTCCAACTTAATACTAATAGGTTTGCATATTTAAAATATCTTTCATCTAAACACTTGAATCAATTTGATTAATAGGACTTCCTTTTAGTCTTTCTAGAAGTGATTGGGTAAGTTTAACCAAAGACAAATTTGCAAAGTATTTATGTGATTAATCAATGATTGAGTAGAAAATTGAGAATGGTCCAATTTTATCCCGAGCTAGGTTTTTGTCAAATTGAATTTAATCTCTTTTAATTGTTGTGTTTATTTTTATGCAATTTAATTTCTTTGCAAACAACCATCTTACTACCCCCTTTGATTACCCAGAATTGTTAACTACTTGATTGAGACGTACTAGTGCTCTCTATATTCGACTCAGCCTTGCCACAGCTACAGTTTTTGTAAGCACGAAAAATTATTTGGCATGGAATTGGGGGACGAATTTCGTTTGTCAAATTGGCATCCTTGCGGAGGAAGCCAATTAGTTCTTCTTAGTTAATTTTTAGCTAACGTATTCTTTTGCTTTGATTTGTTTTCTTTTTATGTCAGTTAAGCATGATAGGATTTCCAAATCAGTCTTGGATGCCCAATGGCAAAGCCGCAGATCCTAGTGACAAGGTGAGTGGGCTTAGACGCTATCTTATTGATGTGACCTTCTTGGTTGGTCAATTGGTGGGGCAAAATTCACAACAAACAAAGGCGGTGCGCCCAAGGTTGCAGTGGAGCCCAACACCACAAGAATTCGCCCAGAAAGGGTATTATGGTCATTTGGACTATGAGTCTCATCGTCCTTGGTGCGAGTAGTTCTTTGACTATGGACACCCAGGATGGTAGTCGAGCCCTTATGCCCAAGACTATATCACACCCTGCCAGTCGACTCATGTTCAATCTTCTAGTTCAGGTAAGTCTTTAGAGGCTTTAGTTATGGAGTTTACTGACAGCACTTTTGAGTTTCAGCAAAACAACCTTCATAGGCAACAGGAGTTCGAGCTCTTCCAGCAAAACAGTCTCTATTTCGAAGTGGAGGCTAGGACTGATCTTCAGAGCTTGAGTGACTTTATCTTTCAAGTTGTTGAATCAATTGGGAGGTAGGACGAGTCGTTGTCAGACCATTCCTGTGGCTTGCTAGTGGCTTAGAGACATGAGGTAGTTCATGCCGACACGGTGGAAGAGGAACTAGATTTGTGCCCAGGTATAACTTGGAGTTTTTAGTGTCTGAACTTGCTAAGAGTTCTTTTTAGTTACAGTATGAAACTTAAGCTTAGCTGCAAAACATGAGTGACCAAGTGGCCCAAATGACTAATATTGTGCAGAGACTAGAGAGTCCGCAGAAGCAACCCATCGTCTGTACCACCAAAGTTGAATTCCTTGAGGAGGAATGCTACTTCTCCAATGACGATGAGGAGGTCATGTCATGCTTACCAATTTGTGAGGCTAAAGAAGATTCCAAGCCCAAACTAGACGAAATTTAGGTGATAGAGTCAGAGGTCGAAAGGTTCATGTAGTTGAGCAAACATTTAACTTTGATGTGTGTTTCTGCCTTGCTTGAGGACAATCAAGAATTAAGTTGGGGGTGTTTGATAGCACTTGAAATATGCTATCTTCCTCAGCTTAGCTCGGGATCGTTATATTATTTAATGTGTTAAAAATGTTATTTCGAGCTCCTAAAAGGTAGAACCGAGCGTTAGGAAGAAAACGAAGCTAAAATTGACCAATTTGGAGTTCTAATGAAACAATTAAGTCAAATAGAAGCTAAAAAGACCAAAACGCCCCTAACAGACCTCGTTGCAGCCCTAAAAACAGCATACAACCAATTTTGACAGCATTGCGGAGCAACGCTTCGCGCATATACAAAATTTGCATTTTGGTAATTAGGTCATATCTTTTGATTCGGGTGACTGTTTTGGGAAAATGACCACTCGTTTTCTTCATTTTTTCGTTCTCTATCCATCTACAACATTATTTTTTAGGTTTTATTTCATCTTCTTCCTATAAACAAGCAAAAATAATGTTGGGTTATATTTTTTCCACCATCATAGGAAGGTAAGATCTATAGTTTCTAGTTTAGACGATTTTGGAGGAACTCATTGTATTTTTTGGAGTATTTTGATAATATGATTGAGATTTCTTGTCTATGGATTTTA
Source organism: Citrullus colocynthis (assembly GCA_031780015.1). Taxonomy (NCBI): domain Eukaryota; kingdom Viridiplantae; phylum Streptophyta; class Magnoliopsida; order Cucurbitales; family Cucurbitaceae; genus Citrullus; species Citrullus colocynthis. The sequence goes on from QLSR01000368.1 coordinate 241,364, forward strand.
CTCTTAATTTATTGATTATGAATGACATTTTCTTGCTATTGATTGACAACCAATGTTTGATTGTGCAATTCAACGCTTTAGATTAACATTTAATTTGTGACATGTACTTATAGGTTAATCTGTAAGAAGCAAAAGGTTAGATAGGCTTGTGATTTGTGGTCGACAACGAAGAGCATTGTTCTATCTGTGTAGGAAAAATCGAATTAAATTTCTGATTAGGCCTCTCCAATTGGAAATTTGTCCTAGTATAATCCCAAAAGAGTAATGCAGTTAGTTAAATTGATTAGGATGCTTTTAATCTAATCAAATTGGCAAGAAGTTAAAATCATGCTTTGCTAATTCGATGGTCAAAGTTCCTCTAAGCTAGAATGTTTTGTTTGATTGCATATCCATCATTTACTTTCCTTGCATTTTATTTTCATGCATATTCAAATCTCAAACCACACAAAACCCCCCAGTTATTGCTTTAACTAAATAGTTAGCTTGAGAAACTAATCTTTGTGCTTCCTTGCAGATCGATCCGGTCTTGCCACTAGTACTATGCTTTAGTAGTAATTGTTGTAAAGATCGGTATAATTATAAATATTATTTAATTGGATCTTTTAGGAGTGTCACCAAAATGGCTCACAGTATTGCATATATGCAATGCCAAATCGTCCATTTATGGGGTTAATTAAAGACAATTTTGGTCGTTGAACTTTGATGGAATTAACAATTTAAATCAGTTTGATAAACATTTGGTTGTACATATATATATATGTATGTATAATTAAGCCATAAATACAACTTTTACCTAAGAGTGCTACAAAAGAAATGACAAACAAAATCCATCCAAGTCCATCCATTGGTTTGGTTCAATCTTTTAGTGTAAAATGGGACGCAATGGTTTGTATTTAAAAGAAGAAAAAAATGGAAATTAGAAAAAGAAAAAACATAAAAACAAAAGAAGAAAATGCCCAATTGAGCCCAAAGCTGAAATCAATCAACATGGAGCCGATCCAATAAAAAATTGAACCGTTGGTTTTTTTTATCTTTTATTGTACATTGCTTTGGTTTCCTATTTTATAAAATTAATTGGTTTTGTTTGGTTTTCGGTTGGCCCTAAAATCGAGAAAATCACTTACTATTATTGCTACTTACACATATTGATTTCTTTGTTTTGTTGTCTATATTTATAACATTTGTTATAATTAAAGGCAAGTTCAAATTTTTATTTTTTAAAAAAAAAAAGTTTAACTTTTTTTTATTTCTTAGAATTTGAACATAATTCAAGTTTATCCCGTTTTTGGCCTAAGGAGTTGGAATCACCTCTTTATTTTTTTAGAGGAGTTTGTGGGCACACCACTAAAAAACATCAAACTTCCCAACTCTTCAAACTTAACAACTCTACTTCTTATCTCCAACAATCTCTTAAATAATTCTAATGTTACAATTTTATCCTTGAGATTTAAATTATGTTTAAATTTGGCTCCAAAATTTCAAGATTTATATTTTTTAACTTTGATTATTCACTGAAGCCCAATTTGCTATTCATTTCCATTATCCTATATTCATTGGTCATTTTCTGATTTTTTTTAAAAAAAGAGAGAGAGAGAGAGAGAAAATTGTGTCAAATGGACTAACTTTAGAATGTATTTTAAAAAATGTCTCAAATAATTTATTTTTTATTCATGGGTTTTCACTATTTTTTTCTTATTTTTATCTTACCAAAATACCTTTATCATAATTAGTTATTATTGTTTTTCTATTGCTAGTTTGGAAGTATTGAATGTCTTTATCATGGAATTTTATAGTTTTATTGTTTTTCAAAACCCACTTTTAAAATTTGGCCTTTATGCACTAACCCTAGTTAGTTTGGCCCAGCTCATACCTTTAGCCCACTCCAAAAAACCCACGGCCGAAGTCACAAAACTTACCTTTCGGCCCAGTTGGATCTTGATTTTTTCTTCTTTTGCAAATCAATTTAGTATCAAACTTCTAACTTCAAGATTAATGGGATAAATATATGTCAATTGAGCTATGATCCTCTTAAATTTTATTTCTTAATTTTGTTTTATGAGTATCAATCAAAATTAAACGTTTAGGTTTTGCTTTAACGTTATATTAAGATCTTTTTGATTAATATATATGAGCACAACTCAACTAACATATAATATGTGTTCGATTTCTCTACTATCTATTGTACTAAATAAATTAAGAAGAAAGCAAAGTCTAAACATGATCGAATACGAATTCTTATCATTATTCTTTTAGTACAACAACTGCGGGAATAAGAGATCGAACTCCCAACAACCTCAAGAGAGGGAGTGTAAGGTCAAAAGTGTGCACTCAAAAAAGCTTTGATTATATCTTCTAACTATGTTATGAACAAATGTACGTTGCATCAATGAGAGAAATCGTAAAATTTGTAAGTAGCAAATGTCGATCGTTGTTGTCCCATGGAAAATCCATTGCCTTGAAAGCAAAATTCGACACAACCTTGGTGCTAATTGTGTATGTCAGTTGCTCCCCAAGATTAGCACAACTTCCAAGCTCAAGGTTGCACTTGCCGGAGAGATGAATGAAATCAATGGAAATATGCTCAAAAACATAAAATAAGAGAGAAGAGAAGAATCGACTTTTTCATATATGTTATTTTTCCATAACTGAGAGCCTTTTAAAGGAAAGAAAGATCCATTTTTAAAACAAAAAAAAAAAAGGAAAGCCGTTTTGAAACTAATTTTAAAACTGTTTTAGAATTAATTAAGATTAATTCATTGAATTAATCACAAACAATTAATTCTTGGAATGAATTTCAAACGGTAATAAAACCTTTTTTATGTTTTCTTTTCTTTTGCCATGTTTGTCATTCTCAACAATCTCCCACGAATGACTGGTATAACAAACAAAACAAAAAGATATTTGATAAAATCTATTTTTTGAGCAAAGTTAGTAGACCAAACTTAAACATCAATATCTTCACGATTTGAATTGATGCATGGTGAAATGGGGTAACAACTTTGTTAAAGAGAGTGAGTTACCTCTCGAACTTTCAATAGCTATGGTTGAGACCTCCACAACACGTTTTACTCCTTAAATTTACATTAATTCCACGATAAAAGCATGCTATTTAAGACAATGCACATAACAAACCTCGGGTCAATGTGAAAGCTCAAGAAAAAAACCCTTAAACTTTTTCATAAAAGGCGTTCACACCTTCACAATCACGTTAATTGCTTCATCAAGTCTATCGCAATAGATCATTGAAAAACTGAGCTATGAAGACTTCACATCTAGTTCATACAAGACTAACTTCATCAAGTTTGTCAAAGACAAACCACTCAAAAATTGAGCTATGAAGATTTTACAATTATTCATGAAGTCCATACTAGGACTACCCTAAGAAAGGGCTATGGAATTTTTAAAGGTTTTAGTTCTGTCCATCAAGTCCGTGCTACGACCACTCAAATAAAAGACTATGGACCATCAAGTCTATCGCAATAGACCACCCAGATAAAGGGTTATGGACCATCAAGTTTATCGCAATAGACCACCTAGATAAAGGCTATGAACCATTATAATGGTTTGAGTCTCATACTTCTTGTAAATTCTGGAATTACTCTCCTTGTTAAGCCTTTAGTGAGAGGATCTACTAAATTCCTCTCAAACCATACATACTCCAATGAGATAATCTTTCTTTCAATAACTATTTCACAGCTCCATGTCTTAGGTGTATATGCCTCCTCTTGCCATCATACAAACTATTATTGGCAATTCCTATGGCAGCTTGTGGATCACAGTACAACGAGATTGATACTGATGCCCCTCATAATGGTACACCTCCCAATAGACTTCTAAGTCACTTATACTAATGTCCCCCACAATGGTGCATCTCCCAGTAGGCTTATAAGCCATTCATTCTAATGTCTTGCTAATTCTAGAGCAATAAATTCACACTTCCATGAATTAGCTCATCTACCCAATAAGAACACATCCACTAGTAAAGCTTACTTCGTCATTCTAAGTTACCTAGTTTCCATACACTACCCTTCTAATATGACATAAAATATTAAAATGCAAATAATAATCTATTATATCATTAAGATATCTTAATAAACAATGAAGAACAATCAAATGATCTTTATCAGGATTATATATATATCTACTCAATCTTCTCACAACACTGCAATAATAGGTCTAGTATAGTTCATAAAAAACATAACACTTCCTATAATCTCTGCATATTCAGATTGAGAAACAATATCTTCCTTATTTTTCTTAAGACTCGTACTAATATCATAAGGTGTTCTTACAGGAACGTTATTAATGCAATCAAACCTCTTTAGCATTTTTTAATATGTGATTGATATAAAATCCATTTTCAGTTTTCCTTATCTTAACACCGAGTATCACATCATCCTCACCTAAATCTTTCATTTCAAATTATGAGGACATAAATAACTTGGTATTGTTACTTACATCTATGTGTATCAAAGATCAACATATCATCAACATACAAACAAATAATCACACAATTAGCTCAAATAAACTTGAGTAAACACATGTATCAAATGATATTAACAAATATTTACATAATCAGTTAAAACAACTTGAGTAAATGACTTCTTACAAATGTTATCAAGGGTTTATAGTAGTTATTTCAAATATTTTAGTCATATGAGAATATGCATCAAAATATTTGAAGATCCATTTAAACCTAACTAATTTGTTTCCTTTTAGAAATTGAAGATCCTAGACATGCTCAATAAAATAAAGACTTTCAATCAATTGAAATTATATATATGTACTCCTATGTGTCCATAATCTTATCTCACCAATGTGGGACTTTGATTGTATTCCCAACAAACTTGATAGAATCAAATTGAATTAATTTTAGTTTGAAAAAATTTATGTGGGTTGGATTGGTCTTTCTTTCTTTTCCTCGTAAGATAGTTTAGTTTGAAGTGTTGAATTTTGATTTTTCTACCCCAAATTTTAGTTTCAAGCAAAGAAGTACAGTAGTTGCTTTATCGTTTGTGCTCCCAAGAAAGAAAAAAAAAATAATGTTAAATTAAGAAAATAAAGGTGGACAAGACAAGTGGAAAAAATATGGAAAGAGAGGCCTTTCAAGTGTCCAAAAGGCCATTGAATCCATTCAAAAGATTATTTGGCTGTATATAAGATTTGGCATTTAATTGGAACCCAATTTATATGGCCTATGTTGGTTGATTCTTGGGGCCTAATCTAATATCCTCATCTAACACCAACATCCTCCACACGCATATGGTATAACAATTATCCTTAAAAAAAATACTTTGCCACATAAAGGAAAAAATATATGTTCCAGAAAAATACTCTCCCATTTAATACAATTTTGAATTTATTTTCAAATTTGTTACCTCACATATTATATGGCTTAAAATACCGTTAAATTCTAATAAACGAAGAAAATACGTGTCATTGTTAAATCTTGATCAACTAAGCGAAATAATTATAAGAATGCTTGAAATTTTTAAACCAAAATTTTTGTTATATAAAGAAGTATATTTTGTTTATTTATTATTTTTTTTAGTCAACCAATGCAAAGTGAAAACGAAAGATTTAGGATGAAAATTGGTATATTATTGTTTGAGCTATATTTGAATTGACGTAGGCAAGTTAAAGATATTTTTTTTTTGACATTTTTGTCCACATATATTTTCCATTACATAATTTTGCATTTTCAAATAATTGATCTTCACAATTCCTGTGAAAATTTAAAATAATTTTGACGTTATATTTAAAATAATAACGAAATCTCAAAATATCTTTTTTAAAGAAATTAAAATGAAAAAGTAGGGTTTTCTTTATATAGCCAAAAGTAAATGCTTCCTTTGAGAAAAAATGTTAAGATCTACGTAAAAACTTCCTAACGCTTTTGAAAATATTATAAAAATATAAAATAGTTTCATTTTGTGGCTAAGGATATTTATTAAATCATCTCACGAAGTATAGTTATATAATATTTTTTATGAAAATTTTCATGGAATATAATGAACTAACGTAGTATAAGGACTAATTTATCATGTTTAACTAAATTATTACGACTTTAAAAGTATAAACATTTAGACCGAATTTGATAATTATTTAATATTTTGTCTTAGTTATTAAAAAATAAATTTATAAAGACTACGTTGTGTTTTTTATTTTGTTATACACCTATAAAAATGTTCTAAAAATTAAATCAAGTTTTGAAAGTTTGAAAAAGAGAATTAATTTGGTTTTTTTTTTAAAGAAAAAATACAAATAATTGAAACGTTGGGTTAAAGAGAACGGAATTATAATATGAAACTTTGTGAGGAAATTATTATCAAATGAAAATTGGCTTATCAAAAACTAAAATTTAGAAAGTGATGTCTTATTTGTTAACCATTTAGTTTTTCAAAATCAAACCTAGAAATAACCATTTTACCTCTAGGTTTATTTGTTTTGCTACCTGATTCTACCAATAATTTCAAAACCAAGTCAAGTTTTGAAAAAAAATAATAATAATAATAATTTTTTATTTTTTAAAATTTGACTAAAATTTGTTAACCATTTAGTTTTTTAAAATTAAACCTAGAAATAACCATTTTACCTCCAGGTTTATTTGTTTTGCTACCTGGTTCTACCAGTAATTTCAAAGCCAAGTCAAGTTTTTAAAAAAAAATAATAATAATAATAATTTTTTATTTTTTGAAATTTAACTAAAAATTAAACTATTTTATGTAAGAAAGATGAAAATCATGTAAGAAATTGAGACAAAGTAAGTATAAATTTTCAAAATCCAAGAGACAAAAACAAAAACAATTATCAAAGGGAACTAAATTGTAACTTTTTAGGGATATTTTGTAGAATAAATTTATTTTTAACGAATAATGTAGAGTTTGTTTGAAATATATTTAAGTTATGTTTAGACACTCTTAAGAGAATATATACTTTAATCAAATATTTATATCTCACATTAAAAAAATAGCTTAAATAATAAATCATTTTGATTACAGAGTATTAAAAGAGATTCACAATAGGTTTATAATATCTTTTCAAGTATTTAATTGTAAAAAAATAAATTATTTAAAAATAAAGATGATGTTTGGCAATGAAAAATTCGAAAGATTTTCGATATTTTTAGATCATTTATCTCTACTTCAAAAAGAACTTTCAGATTAATCCAAAATTTTAATAGTGCTTTTTATTCATTAAGAATTTGTTTTGAAAAAAAAAACAATCATATAAGTTGTTAAAAAAAAAAAAAAAACTCACTTTAAATTATTTAAAAGCATTTTTGAAAGTTTTTCCAAACACAATAGTACCAGTATTGAGCAGAAATTAAAATAATAATTATAATATAGGCCTACAATATTATGTCCTCATTCTATTTAACATTCAACAGTCATTAATTTATATATTAATTTTCTTTTATAATATAATATGTGTAGTGAAAGAATCAAACTATAGCTCAAATTTCATGCTTATGCTCATTTTGAAAATTAATTTACTAGTTTGTTTTACGTGGCTATATGTTTTTAAATATTTTTTTTATAGAGAATAATGAATAGAAGTAGTATGACATATTAATTTATTATTATTTCATATTAGGTTAAATTACAAATTTGATTTATATAATTTAGAGAAAATAGAATTTAGGGTATATTTGGAATACATTTTCAAGTGTTTAATTTAAAAAATAAATCATTTTGGAAAAAAAAAATTAAAATGTTTGACAACCACTAAAAATAGATTTTGAAATGTATTTTAAACCGTTTTTATCAAAATAGTTTAAATAAAAATGAGTTTTTAAAAAAAAAAAAAAAATTTCTAAAGTCAATCCAAATGAATCCTTAATCTCTATAGTTAGTTAGATTATAGTTTATACGATTTGGATAGAACTTTGTTAATAATGTATATGATTTGATCATAAAATCTACACAAAATAGTCTTTTAATTTTATAGAATCATATGAACTAAATTATAATTTTTATTTTAGGATTAGAATTAAATTTGCAATTTATTTATTTTGTTGTGAAAAGCAGTCCCTTCACAATAATCTATGAACTATAATACTTGGACAAATTATCAAAGTGTGGCAACTCTGACAAAAGGTCCCGTTAAATGGGACATTTAAGCTGAAGATTGAATCCCACATGTCACGTGTCTCGTCTACAAGATGAAGATATGATTGATATGATTAATGTTCAAGGAAATTTTTGAACCACTCGTGCAAAATGTGCGTCACTATGCCAAACAACCATAATATTATTGCCATTTTCCCTGCACCATTGCACTACAATTGAGTTTGACCAAAACGTACTTCTAAAAGTCCAGTGACATTTGTTAAAATAAACATAGTTCAATTAATATAATGTTTATAGTATTAACCTCAATGTCGGAGCATCCAACATTTTTATATTTACTAAATTTTATGATGTACGTTGAAGTTTGAAAACATGTTATCAATTTTTCATTAAAACACAATATGTAGTTTTTGCTAATAACTTAAATGAGCATAAATTAACCACAACCGTGATCCTCGTTAAGAACAGAGGATACCAAATCAAGGTAATTAGAATTCCATCAAGTCTCCCTACAAAGATCATCAAAGGGAGGAGACTTGAAATGAATACTAACAAAACAACAAACGCTAGAGAGTGGGTGACAAAATTACATTCACGCTTATATAAACAAAATTAACATCTCCAAACGATGAATGATCTCAAGTGAATCATCAACCACGTTGTTAGTTTTTACTTTTCAGTTAGGCATGTGGACGGCTCGTTAGGTTAGAATATGTTATTGACTTATGCACACCGATATATCTATCATACTCTTGTTGATGATTTTGGTTGATTCGTTGGTTCAAACTTGTTTTCTCTTTGACTTCTTTTATTCATTACTATTATCATTTTAAAATAATATCAATTTATAATTATAAACTTTTAAATTTTGGAAGTTTATGTATAATTATAAACTAATAATTATGCCTCAATTATCAATTTAAACTACGAACTTTCACAAGTCTATTAATTTATACCTTCATCTAAATTTTATTTGATAAATATCATATTAAAATTGCAATTTATATCAATTAAACTCCTAAAATTTTCATTGGCCAATCAAATTGCAATTACTTTTGAAAATAATCCATGCCTCCACAAATGTCGCTTCTACAAAATGGATTGCAAGACATAATTTTATGATACTTAATTTTATTAATTGAAATAATATCAATAAAAAAATATCAACCTATTAGCACAAATGATTTATAGGTTGATTTGAATAAATCTCCCACATATTTAAAGTGAAAATAATTTTGGTATAAAAGACGAAGAACTAGAAATACATGTCCACTATTGGTTGAATATATTTCGATTTTGTAACGAACATACAATATTTTAGTCCAAAAAGTCTCTTTCAATGCCAAAGTGAACATAGTTCAACATACACATATAACATAGGAGCTATCAATTCTTCAAAATTAAAGGTTCAATCTGCCAATCTATATTAAATTGAAAAATGTACTTTTGAATGATAAGTCTAATCACTCAAAAGTTCTTGAGTTGATACTTAAAGATCAAAGTAGATAGGACGGCGATGAATCGAGTTGGAATATATTCGCTAAGAAAAGTTAATATAGTTCTAACAGTGGCATGATAAATCAAATTGGTTGTTCACATGGGATGCAATCAAGGTTAATGGCACACAAATGATCACAATATAAACCTACAACTCAACAACTATTCACCGACTGCTTTAAAAACAAAAGAAACAAAAACTACTTTACAAATGGGGCATCGTATTGAATTTTTAAAAAATATATATAGACCAATGATTAGAGAAAGTGCACCCTAATTTCATGCTTCCATAATTAATTTTTTAATAAAACTTAAATTTAATCTTTACTACATACTAATTTGTCGTGAATTTTTTCATTATCTTTTATTTTTTATTAGCATTTTCACTATGAATCTTGAGAAAATATTTACAAATTATGTTTATTTGCATGAAAATTATAGTGATTATTTAATCAATTTTGATAAAATTTAACTTCGAGAGACTAAATATAAGATTTATTAAAAATAAAAGAGACTAAAATTGAACAAATTACAAAGTATAGGAATCAAAATAATATTTTAATCATGAATTAAAAAATTTAAAAGGTCTAAAAAAGGAATATTTTTATTATTTTAAACAAAGTAATAATTAAAGAAAATAAGAAAATGGGAGTGGAAGCAAGATAGAGAGAATAGAAATTTTATTTTAAAATGTCATGTCTATATTTAGAATAATAATAATTAATGACTCAAAAATGTAAAATTTAATTTAAAATGTCATGTCAATATTTAAAATAATAATAATAATAATTAATTACTTATTGACCTTTAACAATTCAAATTTAAAATGTCGTAAGTTTAAAGTTCAATTTAACAACCACTGTTTTTTTCTTTTTTCATTTTTAAAATTAAACACGAATATTTTTTCTACCTCTAAATTTAATATAAATTTTCTTTTCTTAATAAAAATGATTGCAAGAAATTGAGAGGAAACAAACACAATTTTTTAAAAAACTAAATAATTACTAAACAGAGTCTAAAATTATACATTTTGAAATCGTTCTAAACCATTGGGGCTAAAATTTCAATGACTAAAATGTAATTTTTTTCCTTTAATTTACTGTAAAATTACATTTTATAAGTGATGAGATTTTGCAATTATTATTATTGTTGTTTTTTTTTTTAAAATAAGTTTGTGCAATTATTTTATGGTATAGAAAATGACAATATGATAGTTGAAAGAAATAAAAAATCCACTTTTTAAATGAAGTGGTTTGTTGAATAACACACTCCTTCCAAACAAGTTGATTAAATAATTGCATCATTCCCTGTCAAGTATTACAAATTGGGATGAGAAATAGGCAATCCATGATAAGTACATCAATATTATGTATAAATTAGATTTATTTTAGTTCAATAATTGTGACATGGAGATCATCAACCATTAGAATGATAATTAATATCTTATCTTAATTAACTATAAACTCGTGTTTGTAGTAGTTACTTACAATTATTTTATGTCTTTTTCAACCATGCTTTCATGTCCTCGTATTCCTCTCATTTAGATGTGATTCAGTTCATTCATGTCCCTCTCTTAAACTCGGGGTGTCATATTTTGGGTGGTTCCTGTTAAAAGACCTGTTGTACTTATCATTTGGTATCAAAGTCATGGTCTAAACCTACTATGACAAGCAAGTAGATATTGTTATTATTTATTATTATTTTTAAATAATCAAATCAATTGGATTTGGATGGAACGTAACCCTACCATATTGGGTAGATTGATCGGAGGAGTTCGAGATTAAAGGTGTGATAGTGGTCGGCACCAAGCATATCCCATCATGTGATTTGAGATTGCAACCAATCTAGCTTTGCTCTAGGCTTGGATAGGAGCAAACTCTCATAGGTAGCCATGATTGGACGGATGAAGGGAGACCCGAAGGTGGTTACTTTATAAACTTTAAATTTTGTATTCAATAGATTCTCGACCTATTCAACATTTTTTAAAATTCATCAACCTCTGTATGCAAAAAAGCTAGTCTTATTAGACACAAAATTCAACTTTATGTCTTATACATCCGTTAATCTTAAAAAAAAAGTTGATTATGTTAATAAATATTCTAACACTTTTAAAACTTATAAACCAAACTAGACATAAGAACATATGTTTATTAGTGACAGACACCGATAGATATCGATACCCATCACATATAGAGAGTGATATTATGTTATATTTAAAAATATAGCCAACAATTTTATCATTTGAAATAGTTATCCTTTTGATTATGGTCTCATGACAAATACTTAAATATTATTATTATTATTTTTACTTTCACCATATTTAAAAATATTTAAACCTAAAATGAAGTGAGGGGTGATTTAATTAAAATGGAATAAAGTTGAGAGTAGAATATGTTATAGATGGGCGAGTAGGTAAGTAGTATTAGTGAGGGATTAAAATGAATAAGGGATAGCCTAAAACGAAGGGGGTGATAAAGGGATGTGGACAGAAGAAAAGTAACATAAGTTTCCACAGTGGAAAGGCAGGCATTGAAAGCGTCAGCATCAGCGGAAGGAGAGAAAGCATAAAAGCCATCAACTACAACGACAACAAGACGAAGTTGAGTGAGAGAGAGAGATAGAGAGGGCGTAAATCCGCACTACTACTACTACTACTACTATCAGCTGAGGCTCGGGTGGTTCCCAACATTTCTCCTCTTCTTCTTATCCCATTTCTCCTCCTCTTCTCCCAATCCTCCTTCTTCCATGGCGCTTCCTTCTGTTTCCTCTTCCATTTCCCATCTCCGCCCTTCCTCTTCTCCTTCTCTCTCTCCTCACTCCCCTCTTCTCTCCCCCAATCACGCTCTTTCTCTTCTCGATTTCGTTGCTTTCTATGGCAGGTCCAGTAGAACCAGAAGGAAATCATCCCTCTCTTATTCATCTTCTTCCTTTCCTAATCGCTCCTTTCCTCACTTCCCTTCTACCAAGTCTTCTTCATCCATCAAGGCGCTTCTCGATCTTCCACTCCCTGCTTCTTCTTCCCAACCCCAACCTAAGGTACCTATTTCTACTGAATCGCTTCAACTATGAGGTGTTTCTTTGCTTCAAACTATGTTTGTTGTTCACACTGACGGTTGAACTCTGTGGGGCTTAACTATGCTTTCTTTCGCTTAATATTGGGAAATCTCGAATGGAGTTATTCCAGTCTCTGTTTGTATATATTGAGTTCGAAATTATGATCGTTGGTGAATTATATTTAATTTTACGTATTAGAATTGTGACGATTGAACGGGGAAGTTTATCAGTGCATTTCTGTACTCTGCGTGTGTGTGGGGTTGTGGTATTCGACTCTTGGGATGTAATGTAAAGTAGCTGCTATTTTATCCTACAGTTTGTTCTACTTCTAGATTGTTTGATAATTGGTGTGTGTGTTCTTTCCCCGCGGAAAATGTTGTGAAATCGACCAACAAAGGAAACAAAAAATGTAAATAGTAGAGAAATTGACACAGATAGTACATGGTTAGTTACATCCACGAGTAGAGGGAGACTCATACTTGGTCGTTTGGAGCGCCAAATAACAAAATAGAAGACAAAATCGATTATTCTATTAAATTGATGTTTGTGTGAGGACGACATTGACGTCAAACATTCTTTCTTAATGTTCTTATTGGGAATCATTGCCTGTCAAGAATTTTTGGAGTAACAGTAACCTATTTGTAAGTTTTTGTTCCATGACAAACAATTTACTTGTATTAGCATTTAGAAAGCCTATATCGGCCTGCATACTTGCATAGATGAGGAGGCCCCTTGAGGAAAAAGATAGTAGATTACAAATGTTTTAGATCTGGAAGATTAAAAGTCCCTAGGTCAGGATACATTTAGGTAGTCTTTGACAGTTATATTCCCAAATAATAATAGAGGGTTTTATGAATTTCCATTGTAGACTTTGACAATTGTGTGGCCATCTATTCTATCAACTAGTTTCATGAACAACCACCTAACCTTACAACACTTGGATGTCGAGAAACTTGTAAGATTTTAACATCTTATGTAGGTAACATTTTCTCAGAATCTCTTTACCCTTTTCACACCTCCCAATGTCATTAGACCCCAACCCACGGTGGTTCATATGGTCATTAATTCTATCGCTAATAACATTTTTATTTATCGTACTTAAAAGAAAAGTTCAACCCAAATGGCCAATTTCAGTCCAGTTTTTTGGTTATTAGTCTGAAAAATTTTAGGACACTCAACTGGAAGGTGTTCTTGTAATTAGTTCTCTTTTGGAGGGGTGTTAAATCATCGATTGACCTTAAAGTTTAAGCTGTATGGTAAATTTAATTATATCAACACTTTAGCACTACCCCCGCTTGTGCTTGAAAATTTGCAAAATACCTAACAAGTGGAAATCGATATTAATTGAGGAGGAAATGACATTGCAGGGTTTTGGATATTGGACTTCCTGCTTTGATACCATGTTAAATCACCGATTGACCAAAAGCTTATGCTGATGGGTGAAGGTAAATTTATATTCTATCAATACTCTAACAAGGGGTGCCCTCTTCCTCCTAAGCTGTTCTTCCTTTTGTTGGGTAATAAATTCTCCAGGTGTCTTATAAATAGATAGTAATAATAATAAAAGAAGAAGAAGAAGAAGAAGAAGAAGTAGTAGTTTTTGGATAGGTCGTGATTGCAAGTAAGGAAAAATTGTCCTTCCGATTGACTACCAAAGTACCAATGCCAATAAGTGTTTGTGGACTTAAACTCTGGTGAACTGGTAGGAAGTTTTTTGGCTCCTGCTTATAGGAAGATCAATACTAATGGAAGGTGTGTGAAAAAAATGCCCCTACAACTAGCAATGTGTTTTTTTTTTGAGCATGCGCAAGAACTTCTTGATCATCTATTATTCTTTGTCCTTGGACTTGCAATCCAAGGGTAAAGTGGATCGAAGTGTTCGGCTTAGCTTTGGGATTTGAGGCATGTGAGAGGCTTGCTTGTATTGGGTTTTAGTGGTAGGTCATATTTCTTAAAGTGCAATAATTCTTTTAGGCTTAAAAGTGCAAAGCGAAAGAAAGGCCAGGACTATTTTTTTTTCTGAAGCACAAAATAGAGAGGTATGAATAAATTTGTTATATATGAAAAGTATATTAACATGAACAATAAGATTTTAAAAGAATTCAAGAAATTAGAGCCTTTGCAAGTGATTCTTTAGAGAAACGTGCTTGGACATATTTTTAAGGGTTGTTTTCAAATATAGCAAAATGGACCAACTTATTTACAAATATAGCAAAATATTACTGTCTATAGACATTGTTAGATATCTATCAGTGTCTATTACTAATGGACAGTGATAGATGATAGTAGTCTATTAGTGACAGTGACATTTTGTTATATTTGAAAATATTTCCAGCATTTTTGCTATTTAAAACAATTACCCTATTTTGAATAATAATAATAATAATAATAATAATAATAATAATAATAATAATAATAATAATAATAATAATAATAATTTTTAATTAAAGCAAGGGTGCCTTTGGCCTTGTATGCTTTTTGGAGGCTGAAATCATTTGAACAATCTCATTTGTAGCTATTATGTGGAAATCATGAAGAGGAGTGAAAAGGAGGATTCTTGAAGAGAAAATTAGCAATCTTGCAAAGATTTGGAATATAATTCACTTAGTTTTTTTCCTTCTGGAGTGCACAATAGAAAAATGAAGATAAAATTAAAAGACATGAAAATGTATAGCATCATGAATGATAAGATAATAAAAAATTAATGAGAGCAATTTGAAGAACCATTTTTAAACCACTGCTGTTGAGTTTTGGCAGCTAGTGCTATGGAACTCATGTGCAGTCGGAGGCCTCGTAAACTCGACAAAGGGGCTTCGCTGTTTGAATAAAGTTCTCCTTCCCCCTTTTACTTTTTATTTGTTTAAATTCTCTTTAGGTGCAAATATATTTAATCCTTCACTCAAATTTCTGTATTCTTTGTACAACTTAATACAAATTCCTTGTGGATTTGTTTAAGCTTTCTCAGGATGTCACACTTTTGACAATCATTGTATGCTATGTCTATAACCAAAGCATTTAGTTATATCCGTATACATGATGTAATTTGATCCTGACCAGGTTGCAAATTTGGATGACATAATATCAGAAAGAGGAGCGTGTGGAGTTGGATTTGTTGCCAACTTGGATAACAAAGCATCCCATAAGATTATCCAGGATGCTCTTACAGCACTAGGCTGTATGGAACACCGTGGTGGATGTGGAGCTGATAATGACTCCGGTGATGGTTCAGGAGTAATGACCTCCATCCCATGGGATCTTTTTGATAATTGGGCCAGTGGGCAGGGGATTCCTTCATTTGATAAGTTGCATGCTGGTGTTGGCATGGTTTTTCTCCCCAAAGATGATGGTCATAATAAAGAGGCAAAAGAAGGTGATTGTTCAGTTATAATTGATCTAGTTGAACCAGATTAATTGTTTCTTTCCTTTATAATTGTTACTATTTTTACTCAAGTTTCTATATTTATTTATTTATTTTTTGACAATTAACAAATTTTTTTTGGAGATTCGAAAAGTTGCAATCGGTTAATTTTTGTTTGAACTCTTATACTTTGTTTGTTTTTTGTTTTTTGTTTTTTATTTTTGAACTTTACATTCAAAAATGTTTTGTATTTGTATCAGTTTTGACCAAGATATTTATTGCTCATCCAACAATATTTTGTTTTTTGATTACCTTTTGGACAGTATTACTTAGCTATATCTTGGTGTAGATTGTTACCAAGTTTTAAATCTTACACTTTTGCATCTCTTAATACCAATTGGAGAAATCTTTTTGTTTGGGATTTCTTTCCCATTTTTTGTAATTTCATTCATCAATGAAATTGTTTTATAAAAAAAAAACAATGTATTTTTCTTCCTTCGGTAAACTTTGGGCAAATGTGAGATGTTGAAATGATTTGATATGATTAGTGGACGTAAGCCTTTTCTTTTTCACAATCTATCTGTTCCTTCATGACGTTCGATCCATTAAGAATAAAAAGTAATTAATACTTTAAGAATGTAGATTTTTCTGTGAAAACTAAGGAAAAAAGTACTAGAAGGAGAGGAAAGAATATATAGTTTGATTGATTTAAAAAAAAAAAAAAAAGAATATGGAGTTTGCTGATTTTGGTTGCCAATTTGCCGCTCCTTTGGACACAATTGCGTGGATCAGATGATGTTCATTGATCACCCTTCTAAGGGAACAGAAGGGCGTTTACGGACTAGCATAATCAGAGCCATTCTTTGGAAGATATGGGATGGGAGGAACTCAAGGATTTTTCAAGGAAAAGATAGATCTCCTGGGAAAGCTCTTGAATCATCTTTATTCAATGGTCTTCTTTTTGGTGTAAAAAGTATACAGCCCCTCACTAGTTATAACTTAAATTTCCTTGTTTCTAGTTGGAGGAATCTTTTGCAATCCTGTTTATAGGCCCCTTTTGTAATACTTTGGATTCATCAATGAAATTATTTTTTACAAAGAAAAAAAGTAAAATTTAAATAGTATTTAAGAGATTCTTTGTAAAAAAGTTGAAAAAAATCAAAAGAGCAAAATAAGAGGGGGCTTTTAAAGCACACTTATGCGTGCACACTTGCACTGAAGGTGTGGGGGCCTCCGCTTCTTTGAAGTGAGATGCACACCTCTTGTGTTTCTGGGGGCGTAGGCCTGCTTGTCAAAACACTCTATCATGAAATAATTTATTCATCCAACTTTGTCTATGTGGACATCATTTTTATTGCACGTGTAATTAGGTAAAGCTATTAATCCTTGTTTTGTAGTTATTGCAAGTATCTTTAGACAAGAAGGTCTTGAGGTGCTTGGTTGGAGGCCTGTTCCTGTGAAAGCTTCTGTGGTTGGTATTAATGCAAAGAAGACCATGCCTAACATTGAGCAGGTATTCGTCCAAGTAGTTAAAGAAGAGAATGTGGACGACATTGAACGAGAACTTTACATTTGTAGGAAATTGATTGAAAGAGAAGCAAACTCTAAGAGTTGGGGAAGTGAACTATATTTCTGTTCTTTGTCAAATCAAACTATAGTTTACAAGGGAATGCTTCGCTCAGAGGTTCTTGGATTATTTTATGATGACCTTCAGAATGAACTCTATAAATCCCCCTTTGCAATTTATCATCGAAGATATAGTACAAATACTAGTCCTCGATGGCCTCTTGCCCAACCAATGAGGTTACTGGGTCATAATGGAGAGATCAATACGATACAGGTAATTGTTGTTTGTTCGTTTTCTTTTGTTGGGGTTCTACTAATTGTCTTGAATCTTATGAAGTTACTGTGTTTATGGTATAAGTTCAGTAAATACCTTTAAGCTAACTATTTACTGCGAATCAGGGGAACTTAAATTGGATGCAATCTCGAGAAGCCTCCTTAAAGTCATCTGTATGGCGGGGTCGCGAAAATGAAATTCGTCCATATGGCAACCCAAGGGCATCGGATTCAGCAAATCTCGATAGTGCAGCTGAAGTAAGATCTATATATACATTATTATTGAAAATGCATATCCATGGAGATGGACAATATTAATTGTCTTATATTTAATTTGGTTGTTTGCATATTTTGAACACATTACTTGTAAGTTTGCATGTGTATTGTTATATATATATACATATATTTTAAATTAAAAAGGAGAGCTTTGGAAAACAAGTACAAAAAGGTAGTACAAAATGTCCTTTCCTTCAATAAAAATAAAATAAAAAAAAGAACCAAAAGAGATTATACAATGTTCTTCGATTTCACATGTATATTGGAAAAAAAAAAAAGGTTAGCATTCCCCAAACTAAGTATTTATTTATTTATTTATTTTTTTAAATTTAGATTTATAAATAGAAACATTTTATATTCAAGGGCAACCCAATAGAGTTATAAAGTAGCAACTATGGGGTACAGAGAGCTTGCTCCTTGAGAAAACTATTACATGGAGGACTGAGCACCTCTGAAGTGTATGGTTTTAATCCAGCAACATTTGCCAAAGCAAGTAGTAATTAAATTTTTTTTTTTTAGATTTATAAATAGAAGCATGTATTCAAGGGAAAATCAGAAAAATGATATAAACTAGCAACTGTGGGGTAGAGAGAGCCCACTCCTTGAGAAAACTATTACATGGAGGACAAAGCACAAAACCCCGTGATTACGGATGTTTTTTTTCTTTTCTTCCTTTCTCTTTTCTTTTCTTTAATGGTGGAGGGCACTCCAAGAAGAGGTTTTTGTACTATTCAGAATCACAGCTATTGACAAATGATTTTTATATATTGTGAAGTTTTTGATTTCCATCTAGCCACGAAAGCTCTAGCTGCAAATTTCCAATGTACTTCAACTTTTGTCTTTCAATCACCACCTGTCAGAGCTATAAATAATCAGTCATCTTTTTGTTTCTCTATTTTGAGTTCTAAAGATATAGGTGAGATTCAAACTCTGATCTCTTGATAATAAAAGTTAAGTTTCTTATATAAGAAAGGATCTTTGCCATAAGGTTCAAAAACCTTTCATTTTATGACCATATCTAAAAAACCCCATCAACTTTATCAAAGGCCTTTTTAGGATCCAACTTGATAACCTATTGAGCCATCCTATCCTTGATCCTATTTTGGCACTTCATCCTTGAGGAATTTGGATGGGATGCAACCCTCCCACAACACTCTCGAGATATCCTAATTCCTATCCTTCCTTTTCAATGGCCACCCTTTCAAAAGGGAGAAGGAGCATATGTCTGTTTAATCCTTCATTTTTTCTCAATGAAAGTTGTTGCTTCTATTAGAAAAAGGGAAAAGGAGCATCTATGTCTAAAGTTCGTTCGTGCATTCCTATGGACTACTTGGCTTGAATGAAACTCTCACATCTTTACTGATAAGGAACAAGACTACAATGCAACACTCACATCTATTACTTTCTTATCTCTTCGTTCGTATAAATTGGTCTCTCCATTTTGTAACTATAGTTTAACTAATCTTAATGACTAATAGGACAAGTTTTTTGCAATCCGATAGATCCTGTTTTGTAATTTCATCTCATCAATGTAATTTTTGTTTTCTCTCAGAAGAGAAAAAAAAGGACCCAACTTGATAACCACACCTTGCCTATGAGAGGCCTGCCAATAATCAATCAACTCATTTTCCATCAAAGAAGCACCTAGAATTTGACAATTAGCAACCGAAGTTGTTGATGGCTTGACGAGCTGGGCTATGCTCCAGCTGAGATAGAATAAAAATTGATAAATTTTAATTAGGCAGACTTAGTTATTTTGTGTAATAATTATCAAAGGTCATTTCTTCTTCACCAAAAATATTGTTCAAAGGTTGGATTTTAGATTTTGGTATCTTATTTGGTTCTTTACAGAGTGACTTATAATGAATTGTATTTCTATTATTATTGCTATTTCTGTGCTTCCTAAAAAAATTGGTATCTTTCTCTTGAGGCCTGAAAGATAGATGATCGCTACTAGTTTATGCAATTACTGAATTTCTTCTTAATCTGATTCTACATCCTCCTATTTTACTAGTTGTTGTCTTCTACTGGTTTAGTTGTTAATAAGAAGTGGCCGTGCTCCTGAGGAGGCTCTCATGATCCTTGTTCCCGAGGCTTACAAGAACCATCCTACATTGATGATCAAATATCCTGAGGTACCATAGCTTTTGACCTTATCACATTGTCATTCCATCTTTTTCTCCCTTCTTCCCTAGAATATACACTTCGCACACCTTCCATTCTTCAAATTGAATTCATGGGATGCAGTATCCATAAAATTAAGTTTACAGTACATGTTCTCCATGGGGGTGTTAGGCTACTTGGGTTATTTTCTTAGGGATGGATTTCTATTCATGGACTGCATCCTTCCCTTATGTTTCTGTGCTTTATTTTTGTTTTCTTTTGTTTTGTCCTTTTTTTTTTCTTTTCTTTTCTGGAGAGGAAATAAAAATTTTCCTTGAATTAATGAAAAGAGACTAATGCTTCCTAATAGTTGGGTTCTTTCCGTTGCCTTCTTGTCTAATTTTAACTTATTTCTTAACTATCTTTTTCACCAATCATGATTAGTTGTGTAATCAGATTAAAATCACGTTGGAGATGATTTTTTTCTTGCTTTTCTAATCTCCTCTTAGGTTGTTGACTTTTATGACTATTACAAAGGTCAAATGGAGGCTTGGGATGGACCTGCTTTATTGTTGTTCAGGTAATAGCTAAAAAAAGGTTTCTTTTTAAATGTCTGGTAGTTATGATGTTAAGAAGTGAGTTAATAAATTAAGTCACCTTATAGTCTAAGTTTTTGATGTTAATACTAATTCAGCATAGATGTAAAATATGAGTTTTGAGTTTAAATCATTGCATCATTTCTTTTTGAAGAAAAAAAACAATTTTATTGATGGATGAAATAAAGGAGTGAAAATTGTTGCATCTTTTCATTGTTTCCAAAGGAGATATTCTTCATGTTGGGTTTTATTGAAAGAGAGAAAGAAAAATAACACAAAGGTGTACGTGGAAAACCCTAGATTAGGGAGAAAAAACCACGATAGAAGTTTCTCTTTTTCTTTATTTGTTTGATACAATCAAAGAATTACAAGAAGAAGAATAAATAGAGATAAGAAACTTAAACAAGGAAAAAATATTGAAAACATATATAAGGAAAGAGATAAATTCTAAAATATCTCCCAAATATTTTCCTTTTTTTTCCCCAAATATTTTCCTTTTTCAACACTCCCCCTCAAGATGGAACGTAAATGTCAATTAGACCCATCTTGCTTACACATGCATCAAAGTTCTGCTTAAGCAACCCTTTGGTAAGAACATCTGCAACTTGTTGACTAGAAGGAATATACGGAATGCAAATGCTTCCGTTTTCCAGTTTCTCCTTTATAAAGTGCCTATCGATCTCCACATGTTTTGTTCTATCATGCTGAACTGGATTGTTTGCAATGCTAATAGCAGCCTTATTGACATAATAGAGTTTCATAGGTAGTTCACTGCTTTGGTGAAGATCAGATAGAACTTTCTTCAACCAGATTTCTTCACATATTCCATGACTCATAGCTCTGTATTCTGCTTCAGCACTACTTCTAGCAACTACACTTTGCTTCTTACTTCTCCACGTTACAAGGTTACCCCACACAAAGGTGCAATAGCCAGATGTAGATTTTCTGTCAATTACTGATCCTGCCCAGTCAGAGTCTGGATAGGCTTCGATGTATTTTCTGTCGGATTTTCTAAACATCAATCCTTTTCCTGGTGTGCTCTTCAAATACCTTAGAATCCTGTTTACATCTTCCATGTGTTCTTCGTAGGGAGCTTGCATAAACTGACTCACAACACTGACAGCATAGGAGATATCTGGTCTAGTGGGTGCTAAGTAGATTAGTCTCCCAACTAGACGTTGATATCTCTCTTTATTAACAGGAACTTTGGTAATAGACTCTCCCAATTTGGCATTAGACTCGATCGGAGTGTCAGCAGGCCTGCATCCGGTCATACCTGTCTCTTTCAGTAAATCAAGAGTGTATTTGCGTTGAGAAACTGAGATACCTTCTTTTGATCTTGCTATCTCCATCCCAAGAAAATACTTTAGATTTCCTAGGTCTTTAATTTCAAATTCGTTTGCCATTTTCTGTTTTAACTTGTTGATTTCAGCAGTATTATCTCCAGATAAAACGATGTCATCGACGTATACAATCAGAACCGCAATCTTACCTGAGACAGACCTCTTTGTAAATAAGGTATGGTCAGAGTGTCCTTGAGTGAAGCCTTGGGACTTAACAAAGGTAGTGAATCTCTCAAACCATGCTCTTGGTGACTGTTTTAATCCATACAAGGCCTTTCTAAGTTTACACACACCTCGATCAACTTGGTCTTCAAAGCCAGGAAGGGGGCTCATATCCACTTCTTCTTCTAGATCACCATTCAAAAAGGCGTTTTTCACATCTAGCTGATAGAGAGGCCAATCTCTGTTTACTGCAACTGACAGAAGGACTCTGATTGTGTTCCACTTTGCGCCAGGAGAAAAAGTCTCGGAGTAGTCTACCCCAAAAGTCTGAGTGAATCCTTTTGCTACAAGCCTGGCTTTATATCTGTCAAGAGTTCCGTCAGATTTATACTTTGTTGTGAATACCCATTTACATCCAACTGGTTTATGCCCTTTCGGAAGAGCAACACGTTCTCAAGTATGATTTTTCTCAAGAGCTCTCATTTCTTCCATAACAGCAGTCTTCCATTCAGGGATTTCCATAGCAGCATATATGTTTTTCGGTATGGTTACAGTATCAAGACTAACAGTAAATGCTCTAAACTTAGAAGACAAATTATTATAGGAGAGGAAGCTGTACATAGGATACCTGGTGCAAGATCTTGTGCCCTTTCTTAATGCAATGGGCAGGTCTAGATTGGTATCACCCTCTCCTGTTTTGTCGGGCTCTTCTCCAGTAGGGTTTTGGGGTTCTATCCCTTTTTCATTCTCCTCAACTGTTGTTGACACTGCCTCATTTTCAGCAACCTGGTTATTTTCTGTCATATCATCTTTACCTTCTTCTGCCGAACGTTTTGTCAGGTCCACAATATCGTTTTCAACACAGATATTTTCAACGCAAGTAGTATTATTTTCAGGATCAGTTGTACCTTGGGCTTGTGTCAGTTCGGATGATTGGACCGGAGCCAGCACATCAGTAGGGGCCACCATTTCCTTTCTAAGGTTCTTCCTGTAGTACGTTATCCATGGGACTTGTCTGGTGGGTAGGATAGTGTCGTGGGTTGTTAGAGTAGGTTCATAAAGGGAATTTGGAGAATTTGGATAGTTAGTCTCTTCATTATTGCTCTCCCCCTGAAGAGGACTAACGGGAAAAAAAGGTTGATCTTCTAGGAAGGTGATATCCATAGAGATGAAGTATTTCCGGGAAGTGGGATGGAAACATTTATAACCACGCTGGTGGAGGGGATATCCAACAAAGACACATTTCTGGGCCCGAGGGGAGAACTTAGTCTGGTTTGGACCGAAGCTGTGGACAAATGCTGTACATCCAAACACGCGGAGAGGAACATCAGGTATAAGGCGAGTGGTGGGATAAGACAATTTTAGGTAGTCAAGAGGGGTTTGGAAGTGGAGAACGCGAGAAGGCATCCGATTTATAAGAAACCACTAGATCCGGTGGTAGCCGCGGTGGTCGGAGGAATACCGACGCCGGCATCGACTCTTGGCTGCCCAAGACACCCAGACGAACTTCCGATCTCCGCAGATGGTAGCTGTGTAGTAGCGCTGGTCAGATGGAGGCGCTGATCGGGGTTAGACGCAGATCTGACCTCCTCGACGTGCGGCTGTGCGGCAGAGACGGTCGACGAGAGGCGCAAATCGGGATGGCCGGCGACTTGTCGGTAGATTTGAGTAGCAAGCCCGATATTCTCAGATGGCGGCGGGTGGATACGAGGAGGCGCGACGCTAGGGTTTTCCCATTTCGGTAGTAGGCTCTGAACAAAAGCGGCAGCAGCGTTTGGGTTGAGCGACCGGAGATACTCGTGGATCGTAGCTTGGACGGCGGATTCTGTGGTGGTGGCAGCGGCGGCAGATCCTGTCGGCGACGGTGGCGGCAGTTCTTGCCTAGGGTTATTTTCGTCAGTGACGGCTAGGGTTTCCTCACCTTGCTCTGATACCATATTGAAAGAGAGAAAGAAAAATAACACAAAGGTGTACGTGGAAAACCTTAGATTAGGGAGAAAAAACCACGATAGAAGTTTCTCTTTTTCTTTATTTGTTTGATACAATCAAAGAATTACAAGAAGAAGAATAAATAGAGATAAGAAACTTAAACAAGGAAAAAATATTGAAAACATATATAAGGAAAGAGATAAATTCTAAAATATCTTCCAAATATTTTCCTTTTTTTTTCCCAAATATTTTCCTTTTTCAACAGGTTTTATCAATTGAAATGTTTAACAAAATCCATCTCTTAAGCTTAGTTTTCATCGACCTGTTATTTGTTTTCTAGATTGCTATTCTTCCTTTTTCTTTTGTTTTTTCTTCATTTTTTTTATTTACATTTTTGTATAAGGAAGAACAACTATTTCTTAAGAGAACGAAATATGCAAATGTGACGAGGAGTTACTAAAAGATCTGCAATTGATTATGGAGGCAAGGGTGTAATTAAGAACTCTTTGCTGTGTTTTGCCTTCATAATCCCAGACAAACTTTTTTTATTTTTCTGATTCATGGGAGGCAGAAATTACATGGTTATTCGCTGATAGCATATCTTCTTCTTGAAAAGATCTGCTTATAATTCATAACCATAGATTGTTTCATCATTCAAAAAGAACCCTTTGCTGTTTGAAGCTCAAAAGTGAAGCCAACTTGGCTTTTTGGTGGAGCTCAAATCACACAGATTTCTTTGTTAATTATAGTCTTTCCATTGATTCCAATTTTCCTTTGTCTTTTGAACTGGAAGCTCGTCAAGTACAGGAAATAGAAAGCATAAGATAGGAAAAAAAATTACAAAGGGAAAACAAAGCATTCCAATAAACGCATAATAATAATCCACATAAAATTTAGAAAGAGAGCACCATGAAGAAGTCTTGCAATGAGCTGAATCGAAACAATATGAAACTTGTTGTGAAATGATCTATTACTTTTTTTCAAACCATAACTTAGAAGGAGAGGTTTTACTGCATTAGCCCATAATAATCTTGATTTAAGAGCTAAGGGTGACCAAACAGCACAGTGAAAACATCGTCTCTGAAAGAACGTTAACACCGGTGGAGCAAGAGCAATCCAAAAATAAAAAATTTATGCCGAACCAAAATCCACATCAGGAGTAGCATCAAACTACAACTTAGAAAGCATTTTGTGATAGGCAACAAATCTTTTGTAATTACAGCTTTGAATGATTATTAGTGATTGGAAGGCCCTCGTCATATAGCTCTCTTTGGAGGGGGTGCCTCAACCCCGCCCCTGGGATGTTACAACCTTTTGGAATATATCTTTTGATGTTTGTAAATAAAACTAAAGCCTTTTGTGATGGGAAACCTTTTTGTGATACTTTCTTCTCCGGGTTAAAAGCCAAGCCAACTTGTTTTAGGTAAATTCTGTCGAAGCTATCATTTGAGAGATTTAAATATAGTCGGGAGTTTTTCTTGTAATTTCTTTTGCCAGGTTGAAGATAATATTTTCTATTTTTTTTTTTGAAAGGTGAGGTTTACGTGTATCTGATTGAGATTTCCCCTTTTTAGGTTTTAACTTTGTATGTATTAGTGGAAAGCCTTGTTACCTTTTCTGAAAAATATAAGTCCATGCTGATGTCTTATTGTTGTTAATGCAACTGATTTTGTGCAGTGATGGAAAAACAGTTGGTGCCTGTCTTGATCGTAATGGATTGCGCCCAGCTCGGTATTGGCGCACATCAGATAATTTTGTTTATGTTGCATCTGAGGTGCGTTCTCCATGTTCTATTTGTTTTCGTTGCACAACTTTGCTAGTTTCTTTTTGTGTTGTTTGCTCTGTGTTTTCTGGTCATGGAAGTTTCTTTTATGTTGTTTTTAGTGGTTTGTTTTGCCTTCATTTCTGTTCTAATTTTCATTCTCTTGTGGAGTTTGTTTGGTCTCTTTTCATTTTTCAATGAAACTTTGTCTCTGGTTCAAAAACAAAATAGTTAAAACCAATTTCAGTATGTGTTCTGTATGATTAGATGTATGTACCTTCTAGTTACTTGGCCTTGATGACACCAAAAGAATTTCGTTGTTCAATAGTTGCTTTGATGTTTCGATGGGATCTCAATTGGAGTTCATGTTTCTTGTAATATTTTTAAAATTTTAAATACTATCGATGATGAAAAAGCATTTGTTAAAGCGGAAAAAAAAAAGAGAGAGAGAGAGAAAGAAAAAGAAAAAGAAAAAGAAAAATGAAGGTCATGTTATTTCATGTATTATTCATTTTTTAGTTTGTTCCATTGTGCATGTACATCAATTCAAACACTTTTCATATTCTTTGAGGCATTCTCCTTGTGAAATAATGAGAAGAATGTGTTACAATTTTCTTGATCAGGTTGGCGTCTTACCAATGGATGAGTCTAAAGTTACAATGAAAGGCCGTCTTGGTCCAGGAATGATGATTACTGCCGATCTGCAGACCGGGCAGGTTTGTTTTGAATTTGTCGCTGGTTTTAATTTTTGCATTCAGAGTATAGTTACGTGGTCTTGTTTGTAAGCTGTGGCCATTATTTATTCAGTGGTGCAGGATAAGAACTACCGGACCTAGTTGTCTCATTGTACAGTACTCAACATGTTTAATCTTTTGCTTCATATGTTTATTATCTTTTTAAATAAGAAGCAAGCTTCTTGAAAATGTTCATAGGAAATAAACTCCCATAGGGAGTGGGAGAAAATGGAAAATATAAGAAATACAAAGTGAAAACCTCCCAATTCCAATTCATACAAATACAACTAGGAGAATAAAAGGCGAACAAATTAGAAAGAGAATGGCGGGGAGGCTTTGAAGATGGTGAAGGAACGATCCAACCAAAATCTGGACTTAACAGCATTGATCCATAAATCACAAGAATGCAAAGGAGATAGAATCAGACAAACATTCTCACTTGCTTCTTTATCAAAAACCCACTGAAAGATCTTGAATAGATGTAACCAACAATTGAGCGCATATGACAAGTCCTGAATAATTAATGATCTTGAAGGTGGAATGCAAACCATCTGCTGCAACTAAACAAAACATTTGACAAGAAAAGATTCTGAATACGAACCCGTGAAAGCACAGAAGCTTCAGAAATGCAAGCTTTCAAAGCTTCCAAACATCATAAGATTTATAAATTGCGAGATACTGTAGCCTTCTTGACTTCTGAAATTAGCATCATTTTCTTCGAAACTGGAAGAACCAAGGATATATTTATCGAATCATATCTATCTTCTCATCTTACAAGGAGTACTTTTCATTTAAAATTCTATTGTTTATTTCTCCTTGAACCCCAAGTAACACATTTACTGAATTAATATCGATTTGCAGGTCTTTGAGAATACAGAAGTTAAAAAACGTGTAGCTTTGTCATATCCATATGGAAAGTGGATCAAGGAAAATATGCGCTCATTGAAGCCTGAGAATTTTCTTGCAGCAACGGTATTGGATACTGATAAATTGCTGAGAAGCCAGCAGTAAGTTTCTTTTCGATGTCTCTTTTAAGTTGTCTAGACAGATTATACAGCCTGTCTTGTTCATAAAATCTGTAAAGAAAAATTTTATTTACTGATCCTTGGACTGGAATCTAGATGAACTATATGGTTTTTTTAATAATCCTCCAAAAGTTCAACTTTGGGGATTAATGTGGTTTGTTAAGCATGCCTCTCTACTGGGCATAATTTAGGTGGTTTGGCCTAAGAATGATTAAGGAGAAATTCTCCAACAATCAAGCTTTTGAATCTTTATTATGAATCAAGTTGTATAAAAAGCATTAGAGGGACTCCCTACTTATAAGGAATTAATATACAAATGGGGGTAAAGGAGATATCATCCAGTAAGTCAATTGATATTCTCATTGAAACAATTTTGAATGGTAGTTCAATATCTTCCCCAGAATATAAAGAAGAGAGGAAGTAAAATTATCATTGGAATTATGAGAGAAGTGTTGCTTGGGCTAGGTCAAATTGATTTTTGTTCAGGTATGGGTTGGGCTAAAATATCCAAGAATGCACAATGTTCCATCCGCTTCGCTCGCTAACTTCACGTCTTCATCTCTCTTAATCACATCTTCGACTTTGTGTAGAATCTGCAAGATCAAGTTTCCATCACCCGATTTGCCTTCAATTTCCATTGCTTTGTGATTACTTGACTCGTCATTTTCATTTGTTTCTTTTTCTACACACTAGAGTTTCAGATGTCGATCTATGGGTATTTTATGCATGATTTCATAGCTTTGGGTAAGTTATTGAATATTTTATTGGTCGTCTTTTATTCCCCTAGACTCCTGATTTTGGATAAATTTTCGATTTTCTTTCCTGCTACATTTGATGGGACATTCTAGCCCTTTGTTGTTCTTTTCAGTTGGATATGTTGCTTAAAAGATGCTAGATTTTACCCATTTTCTTCCAAAATTCCTCTCAGTCGATGTTTTGATTCACTTAGCCTCTGAATTGGAGTGGGGATAATTCTTTGGTGTTTGCGAATAGGCTTTTGCTGTTCTTGGTCTTTTTCGTAACCAAGAGAGTATTTTCTGGTCTTGAACGATCTTCTAGCATCGTAGTACGCCATTCTTGAACGATTCTTTGAAATTTTCTACATTAAAAGGTTCTTCCTTGTAATTAGGTGTGCGCTGTTCAGCCACGAGAACAGCTCATGAAGCTCGCTCTTGCCCTTGATATTAGGTGTGCGTTGCTCAGCAATGAGCACAACTCATGAAGCTCACTCTTTCGATATACGTCGTCAAGAGTTTCTTGTTCTTCCACCGGCGGCAACCAACATTGGTCCAAACGTCCGCTTCAATACAAAATTAGTGTAGCCTAAGAATGACTAGGAAGGAATCTTCCCTGAATCAAGCTTTTGAATCTATATTATGAATCGAGTTGTGTCAAAAACATGAGCGGGAATCCCTATTTATGAGGATACACAAATGAGGTAAAAGGGATGAACCTAGGATTTACCCAAGAATAACCTTATTTTCCCTAATTCTTCCCTATTTATGAGGGATACACAAATGAGGTAAAAGGGATGAACCTAGTATTTACCCAAGAATAACCTTATTTTCCCTAATTCTTCCGGTGATATTTCTTCTCAATGTTTTTTTTTTTTTTGGGGGGGGGGGGGGGGCTTGTGTTTTATTTTTTTTTTTTTTTCGGGGGGGGGGGGGGGCTTGTGTTTTATTTTTTTTTTTTTTTCGGGGGGGGGGGGGGGCTTGTGTTTTATTTTTTTTTTTTTTTCGGGGGGGGGGGGGGGCTTGTGTTTTATTTTTTTTTTTTTTTCGGGGGGGGGGGGGGGCTTGTGTTTTATTTTTTTTTTTTTTTCGGGGGGGGGGGGGGGCTTGTGTTTTATTTTTTTTTTTTTTTCGGGGGGGGGGGGGGGCTTGTGTTTTATTTTTTTTTTTTTTTCGGGGGGGGGGGGGGGCTTGTGTTTTATTTTTTTTTTTTTTTCGGGGGGGGGGGGGGGCTTGTGTTTTATTTTTTTTTTTTTTTGGGGGGGGGGGGGGACTTGGTTTCAATCTTATCTTTGGTAAGAAGCTGACGTACTTGTGATTTGTTGCATAAAATGATAATTTATTCTCTTATTGTACTAGGTTGCTCATATAATTTCAAGACTTTTGCCTTCACTCGTTAAGATATTTTGCTATACCTATTCATTCTAATTAATTCAAAATTGTTTCATCAGGGCATTTGGCTACTCCAGTGAAGATGTCCAAATGATTATAGAGAGTATGGCTGCTCAAGGAAAGGAACCTACGTTCTGCATGGGAGATGATATTCCACTGGCAATATTGTCTCAGAAGCCACACATGCTCTATGATTATTTTAAGCAACGGTTTGCCCAGGTTCACTGGAAGTTTCCTTTTCCTGATTATAGACATACTTGTGATGTCCTTCAATCTGTTGTGTGCCGTTCCTTAGTACAACATGTTTTGCTGTTTTGCTTACTTGTCATGTCCAAACATTATTATACGGCAGCTTGCTGCTGATGGCTTGCCAACCACAAAATTATTGAGCCATGAAAACTGAAGATATTATTGTCATGCTTTCGGGCTGATCAATGCTCTCTATTGAAAGAGATTGAGTCTAGACAGCGTGTACGATAACATAACATACATGAGCACAGTTTCATTTCATTTTTTCCCCTAAAATAAGACCCAGACATGTTAATTAAATTGCAGTTCTTAGTTTTGTAAATCTTCATGCTTTTATACTAATTTATGTCCGAAGATAGTGTCTATTCTCGTTGGAATATTCAACCTTTTGCAATGAATAACATCAGAGTGAGAATTTTATTTCTCAAGGATGCTACGTTCTCCAACACAACAAATATTTCAAAACTAAGTCAATTATTGCATTAGTTAAATAAACACCTCCCGATCAAAAAATTGCCTTCTCAGACATGGTTTCTACCACTACATCTGAGATAGATTTCTTCTCTCTCTCAATTTAGTTGTACGTGGTGTCCATTTTTCTGTTCACTTGCTTGTTCTTTGACTTGTATTTTTTTCTTCTTATTTTTATTAAGTTCAGTTTTATGCCATTCAGTTTTATAACTAACTTATGCTATATTTTTATTTCTTAACATATATGTTTGAAAATTTGAAACCTTGTTTACTTGTACTTGATGTGGTTTCTAGACATGGCCTTATTCTGAAATCCGAAAACAAAAGGCGTGCTCTGTATTATGAGATGATATATATTAGATGTTTGTTAGAGCATGTTTGTGTTCTTTGCATGTTTACAATGGCATTTATCTTAATATAGTGTTACTTGTTGTAGAACAACATTGTTGAGAGAAAAGCTGAAAATGTCTTCTCTAGTACTTTTATATGTCATTGACGCTATTAAATTCACTATGTTGTGCTTTTAGGTGACAAATCCAGCAATTGACCCTCTCAGAGAAGGACTAGTCATGTCTCTTGAAGTCAATATTGGAAAGCGAAGAAATATATTAGACATAGGACCTGAGAATGCTTCACAGGTTGGCAAGCCTTCTTTCTTCATTTTTCGTAGTAATTTATATAGTATATAGGTATCAGAGAGTTCTTGTTTCATAGTTGAAACTTCTCATGTATTTTCTAATTGCCTACTCAATATCGACCAGGTAACTTTGTCTAGTCCTGTTTTGAATGAAGGAGAGCTTGAATCCTTGCTAAAGGATCCATACTTGAAGGCCCAAGTATTGCCAACATTCTTTGACATACGTAAGGGTGTTGATGGTTCTCTGGAAAAAATTCTAAACAGACTTTGTGATGCTGCTGATGAGGCTGTTCGCAATGGTTCTCAACTGCTTGTTCTATCTGATCGTTCTGAAGAGCTTGTAAGCACCATTCTGGTTTTTATTTGTATCTGGCAGACTTTGTCTATATGGTTTCCGACCTAGGACCTGAGAATAATGCACTTGGACAATATATATATTATGCAAGAAGAAATATATTAGACATAGGACCTGAGAATAATGCACTTGAACTACATTTGCACGGAACAAAATTTTAATTTGTGTTGCTAATGTTGTGCTCAATTCTTCTTCTACATGTTTAATATATTTGTTTTTCTTGTTCATTATTGCTACAATTTTTCTGTACCAGGCCCTTTTCTTTTCCTGATTTATTTATTTATTTATTATTATTATTCATCGTGTTGAAGGCTACCTTATTTTGTGCTGTACGTACCTTTTTAGGAAGCAACTCGCCCAGCAATTCCAATTCTTCTTGCTGTTGGTGCTGTTCATCAGCATCTTATTCAAAATGGTTTGCGAATGTCAGCTACTATAGTAGCAGATACTGCTCAGTGCTTCAGTACTCATCAGTTTGCTTGTTTAATTGGATATGGTGCAAGGTAATTTTCATTCACTGAAACTTTCTTAGATCCATTAATATATTATTTTTCCTTTTAAGGTGATGGAAATCTATTGGATTCAGGATTGAATTAGGTGTAGTACGCAATTAAATCATTGGTGAATACTCAAGTATAACAAAAGGGGGATTATATTTAACTTTGAATAAGCCCTTGGAAGTGAAAAAAGAAAATACCGGAGAGTAAAGAGAGAGAAAAAAAGAGTTAGAAAAAGTTAGAATAAAGATGTTGAATGGTAGGAATAGAGAGAACATAGGAGAGAAGAAAAAGTTTTGAGAGAAGAGTAGAGTAAACTGTAGACGAAGGAACAAAAAGGGATAGATGAAAAGGTTTAAGGTATAAAAGTGGGGAAAATGCGAAGATGAAGTAGAGAATATCTGGAGGAAAACCCCATTGTCAAGTGGGGTTATGTTAAGTTGTAATTGTAAAGGATGCGTTAATTGGATTTTGATGGGATACTGAATGTTACGTTTTCTTTATTTATCTGATTTTTATTTTTGTTTAATGATAGGCTTGAGAGTTGACCATTTCTGGATTTTACTCGTGTAATGTTACATTTGTTTTGGTAATGTGTTTCTGGAAATTTGAAACGTAGATAAACTTCCAAATTGGTGTTTCGTAGTTTGTCCACTGGAAAGGAGGGTAGGTGGTTTCCCATCTTCAATATGATGATGTTAGAGTTTCTTTCTCTTGCGGGGTAGAGGACAGGAAACATGGTAATTGAGAACAAGGATCAAAAGTTGTGAGAGACCTGTAGTTGAAAACTGGTAAAAAAAAACATTACTTGTAAGCTATACAACTCAGCAAGAAGCTATACAAAGGCTTTAACATAGGTTCCCAATCCCAATAGTTAACAAAATTAAGGCATTTTATAAGTGTCAATAGTTGTGGTCCTAAGCCTTCAAATGACTATCACTAGTGTGTTTTATCTTTGATATTACAAAAGATATCAGGAGGGTTTTGGTTTTTCTTTTGAAAGATTTACGTGGATCATAGTTAAGGAGATTACTAGGACTACTTTGAAGGTCATATGATAATCTGGACCCGGTGAAAACATTGTTCGTTTACAACTTGGCGAGAAATCTTGCATAGTTTCGTCCTTTTTTTTTTTTTTTTTTTTAATGGAACCAACAACTTTATTTGGAATTTTTTTTTTTTTTTAAAGGAATACAAAGGCTGAGGGCATAGAAAAAAAAGCCCACGAAAAAGGAGGAACCTCTACCGAAAGGGACTCCGACTATGTAAAATAACGCCTATAAAATAATTACAAAAGGTCTTTGAAATTGAAGCCCACAAAGAAACATGAAAGGTGCCAAACCTTATTCGGGTCCCTCTCTACTCCTCTAAAACCCTACTATTCCGGTCACCCCCGCAAAGCCCATAAGATCGTACACTTCTTAGCAGGCATAATAAGTGACCCTTCTTAGCAATCATAGCACTAGTGTCCCCGTGACGAGCATACAAGATACCAAACGTTTGAAGAATAAGTCCCAAACGGAACTCTCGAAATCACAATGCCGGAGAAGCCTATGTTTCTTATTAAGATATAAATCTTTTTGAAGTCTATATTTCTTATTTTGTAAATAATTAAGTTGAATAGAATTATTTCTTTAATAGTTATGGCATAAAATGGTTCATGAGTAAAGATGCAGCATATTACAGCCTAAAATCATCTTTTCAGTGCTATATGCCCGTACTTGGCTCTGGAAACCTGTCGGCATTGGCGTCTTAGTAACAAGACTGTAAATATGATGCGGAGTGGAAAGATGCCTACTGTAACAATTGAACAGGCTCAAAAGAATTTTTGCAAGGTTTGGGCTCTTGTATGACATATTTAAATGGGTTGACCTATTATGTTTTAATCCAACCCTTGACTTAGTTCAGTTTTGATGACTCTGTTGAAATGTTGTCTTTGGAACTGAACGGTGTTCCTGTGCTTATTGCTATATCACTCAGGCAGTGAAGTCTGGTCTTCTCAAAATTCTTTCCAAAATGGGTATTTCTTTACTATCAAGGTATACTAGTTATCCTTTCCCGTTTTCCATCGGCATCTAAGGAGTTGTTTACTTCATCTTGTCCGGTAACTCTATTATGTTTTTGACAACTTTTCTTTGTTTCTTATGCTCAGCTATTGCGGTGCACAAATATTTGAGATCTATGGATTAGGAAATGAGATTGTAGATTTTGCTTTCCGTGGGAGCATATCAAAAATTGGTGGGTTGACGTTTGATGAGGTAAGTAGTATCATCTGAGCTTAACCTGAATTTTCTCATGTATGAGGAAGGAATTCATCAGGGTAGGGTAGCCACTGAAATGCTGATCTAGAACTTAATTTCTTTACGCATATTTTTTATATATTTATATTATTTACACAGTTGCAGTGAGGGCCTGCATGTGTGGCTCATGCATGAGGTCATGTGTTTTGTGCCATGAGGTCAATTGGTCTTAACCCAATCTAAATTTTGATTTTAAAATTTATTATTGCCTATTTTTATTAAATTAAATAACATATTTACATACTATTTAGAAAATTCTTTTTCAGTAAACTAGAAATATGAAGGGGTATACTAGTACTTATTATATGCCTCGTGATTTGAGACAATTACTAGTAAACAATATTAATAAATTTCTGACTTTGATTCTATACAACGTATAGTAAATAGCATCAAATGAATGATGGGGGGCAGTGACGAACTCCTAAAAATGACACTTCCTTCTAGTGAGTGATTATTTTGATGTAGATGAATTAAAATGGTGACCACTAACTACTAAGATTACCTTGTGAGTATCAGGTGTTTGTCATTAGATAGTCATTTGTTGTTCAGACATCTATTTAAGCTGCCATATATTGTTTGTATAATTGCATCGGCTACATTTTTGGATAAGTTCTACTTTATTGTTGTTCAGCATCTTTCCTCCATTTTTTTTGAAAGTTGATTAATTCCTCAACCTCCAAATAAGATTTTCATTTTTCATAGAATTTTTACTTTAATTTCCTTGACAATTTAGAATTTTAGAAGGGATCTGTTAATATTCAGTTGTGAGGATAACTTCTCCAAATATCCCGGGTGCACCCCCTGATTTTTAGGTTCTTTTTGGTCATTATATCTCTAAATTGTACTTTGAACATTAGTCTCATTTCATTAATTCAATGAATGAGGCTAGTTTCTGTTTAAAAAAGGAAAAAAGAGGATAACTTCTCCAAATAGTGTGCTACTAGACGTTCTTGACTTTGGTTTAATAAGCAAATTGTGTGATACTATTCTTAAGTTGTGCTTGACTAGGCATGAAATTGGTCTCAGATAACTTATAGCTTGACTGAGTGTGACTGGCATTATTGAATTCTTAATTTAGAGTTTAAAGTTTTCAGTCATTTTGTCTCTCTCATTCTACTAAAATATTTTTACCTTGCTGCAGTTGGCCAGGGAGACTTTGTCTTTCTGGGTGAAGGCATTTTCTGAGGATACAGCTAAGAGACTAGAAAATTTTGGATTTATACAATTCAGACCAGGAGGTATGTACTAAATATCAAACTTGGAAAAACTGCAATCAAAATTTGTATATTGAGTGCAGATCAGTTTTGTGTGATTAAGAAGCAATCAATAATTGTACCTTCACATGATGTTGATGCATAGTTGATAGACAACTTAAATAGTTGTTGGAGTGCTTTTTATCATTATGATCACTAGTTAATTCCAAGTCCAACCGTTATTCCCTCTATTTTCTCACGTGTTGGCGCATGGTTATAGCTCTTTTTGGTTACTTGGAGGAAGAAAAAAAGATTCTTAAGAATCGTGTTTTTGTGTGATGAAGGGGAGTATCATGGAAACAACCCTGAGATGTCAAAGTTGCTCCATAAAGCTGTGCGCCAGAAAAATGAAAGTGCTTATGCAGTATATCAGCAGCATTTGGCTAATCGGCCTGTGAATGTAAGTACTGAAGACATATTATAGTCTTTCCCTTCACGGATTTAACAGAAGGTTCTGAGATTAAAGAAGTTCTATTTTGAAGTTAATTGGCATCTAAATTTCCTTCTTAAATCATACAGGTTCTTCGTGATCTTCTGGAGTTCAAAAGTGATCGTGCTCCAATTCCTGTGGGAAAGGTCGAACCAGCAGCATCTATCGTTCAACGCTTTTGCACCGGTGGAATGTCACTTGGAGCTATTTCAAGAGAAACTCATGAAGCGATTGCTATTGCAATGAACAGAATTGGTGGTAAATCCAACTCAGGAGAAGGTGGTGAGGTAGTTATTATATGCTTTTACAGCTGTGTTTCATAAAACTTGCTGTGTTATTATCTACTCTTTTAGCAGCTTAGAATATATAAATTATAGAATTAGAAATTCTAGAATCAAAATAATAAAAAAATGTGTCACTATATAATTTCTAATTTTGAGTTTCTAACTATAATTACTATTATATTATTCATTATGATAATAACTTGTAAACAATAGGACAAGTACTTCCAGACATAATGACTTGCCCAATATTATTATTATCCAGGATCCCATTCGTTGGAGACCTCTAGCAGATGTTGTTGATGGGTATTCTCCGACACTGCCACATCTTAAAGGCCTTCAGAATGGCGATACTGCTACTAGTGCTATTAAGCAGGTAAACCTTTAAACTTCATACTTATCATACTGTAATTTGTATGAAAACCCTGATTGTGTAATATTTTTCTCACTTTATAAATACTGTTTTTCATTCATTTAATTATTGCACCATGAACTAATGTTGTAGCTCTTCAGTAAAGAACATATTTGCACTTTTAATTTTATCCCATGTAGAGGTACATAGCCAATCTACGGTTGAAAACTGATAGATTGTTGATAAGGTAAATTTAGCTGCACTTTCTTTCTAAAATGTGGTTTAATTTATCTTCAGGTTGCTTCTGGACGTTTTGGTGTCACTCCAACATTCTTGGTCAATGCTGATCAATTAGAGATCAAAATTGCACAAGGTGCAAAGCCTGGCGAAGGTGGCCAATTACCTGGAAAGAAAGTTAGTGCTTACATTGCAAGGTTGAGAAATTCCAAACCTGGTGTTCCGCTTATATCTCCACCTCCACATCATGACATTTATTCTATAGAGGATCTTGCACAGTTGATCTTTGACCTTCATCAGGTAGTTTTTCGTGGCTTGCTGAATGTAGTCACTTTATATTAGTGATGAGATGCTTCTGGAATTTTGATGAAAGCCATTCTCCATTTTATAAAAAAAAAAAAAAAACAGGTGAACCCAAAGGCTAAGGTATCAGTGAAGCTGGTTGCTGAAGCTGGAATTGGCACGGTGGCTTCTGGGGTTGCTAAGGGTAATGCTGATATTATACAGGTATCCACATTTCAAATTTCCATCAATTTATGGAGCAGTCCGTACTTCATGTGTTACAGTGTAGCCGATGCTCACACAAGTTGTTTGGTCTCAATCTCTCTACATTTGGGAGATTCATATAGATGCCCTAAAAAATCTTGTGAAAATGAGATTTCACCCGGTTTCTTAAAATCAAGTTTTCTAACCTTTTGACGATGACAGTAAATATTTTTTTAAATGTTTTTCTCGCTCATCGCTTTAGCTCTTTGTGGCTCATTTTTCTTGCTTAAGTTCCCTGCTCTTGCTCGTTTTTCTCATTCCTCTTGCTCTGCCACTAGTTCTTCCTATCTTCTCACCTCACCACTACTGTTAATTGCCCCACTGTGGGCAAAGGAGCCTTCCATATTTGATTTTTTTTTCAAATCTAGGGAGAGGAGGCTAGAGGGAGAAGAGGAGAATGATGACCTTCCTGAGAGTACTGGCAGTTGAAAAGGGTGCGATAGTTCTTTTTTCCTGAGGGAAGAGATCGTGCATAGTTCAGTTTTATTTTATTTTCTTTCTTTCTTTCACAAGACGGAAGAGTGAGTGAGGCAATGAGAGAGGTGAGAGGGAAGGAGTAGATAATAAAAGTATAAAATATTTGCTGATGTAAGCAAAATGTTAGATAACTTTAATTTCAAAAGTCAGGTCAAGTCTCATTTTGACCTAAATATTTTGGGCTAGTGGTACAATTAACTCTCTACATTTAGTGATGTTTTAGTTTTTGCTTTCAGAGTTATAAGATTAGTATAAATCATTTTATTGTATAATTCAGAACATTGATGACTTGTGCATGCTAGACTTGTAGCATTAATTATGTTGAGGACTAAATTGAAACTGATGATTTCGCTGTGTTTTGTTTACTACAACATATTTTCTTTATCTTTTGCTTTAGAAAGCTTAACCCCCGCCCCCCTGGGTTGCGTTGCAATTTTAAACAGAAGCTGAAAAGTTTCCTCTCATTTTGTCAAGCTGCAAGCAGAAAAGATATAAAATTTGTAGAATAGGAAAAGAAGAATGTTAGTTGATAAATTCCCTTATTAGTTTTGAATCTTTAAATTATGGTTATGGCCTGCATACCATGAAGCATATTGTCAAATTAACATATATCATCTTCCAACTCCTTTTAATTTAGAGTTGCAAGCATTAAATTCATAATCGGCAGAATAAGGAAAGACGAACATGGATGATATTCAGGCTTTGATTCTCTTATTAGTTCTGAATTTTTAATACTTTGGTCCATTCATTTGGTTGATTCGTGTATCTGATATGCCTTGCAGATATCAGGGCATGATGGTGGAACAGGAGCTAGTCCTATAAGTTCCATTAAGCATGCTGGTGGTCCTTGGGAACTTGGACTGACAGAAACACATCAGGTTTCATGTTCATCATCTTATTTGTAATCATTAGTTTGTTCTTTTGGGGTCTGGTTTGTGATCATTGAATGATAATATACAGACCCTTATTGAAAATGGACTTAGAGAAAGGGTCATTCTTAGAGTTGATGGTGGCTTCAAAAGTGGAGTTGATGTCTTAATGGCTGCAGCAATGGGTGCGGATGAATATGGTTTTGGTTCAGTTGCCATGATTGCTACTGGTTGTGTGATGGCCCGCATATGCCACACTAACAACTGCCCAGTTGGTGTTGCCAGTCAGGTAATGCATATGAAGTTACGAAACTTAGAGGCTGTTATGAGAGTTGTTTTGAAGCCGATTTTCTATTTTTTGTTTGAAAACTTTGTGAAATGACTTGTAAGAGTTCATGTTACTGTGGACATTGAATTCATTCATACAGTAGTTGTTCATATTTGTATGGAGTTTTATATACGATTGAATACTACTATTTCTTGCTTTTTTCAGAGAGAGGAGCTACGTGCACGTTTTCCTGGTGTACCTGGCGATCTTGTCAACTATTTCCTTTATGTTGCTGAGGAGGTTACTTCTCTTCCTGCCACTCTAGTTTTCCATTCGTTAATACATTCATTGGCATTCCTTATAAATCTTAATCTTTTAAGTTTCCTCATCCCATTTTGGTGATATTTGCTCAGTTTTTTATTCTATGGTGTGAATCAAATTTTATTGTTCATTTCAGGTAAGGGGTACATTGGCCCAGCTGGGATATGAGAAGTTGGATGATATAATTGGAAGAACAGAATTATTAAGGCCTCGAGATATCTCTTTGATGAAGACACAACATCTCGATCTCAATTATATTCTTTCAGTATGTATTTAGATGGAACCATTTTAACTCTTATTTTTTCATACTGGGTGTTATTATAGGATTATATCACCTTGTGATTATGTTCTTGTTTACTTGGGTTCTTATATAACCATCTCAAACTTATTTCTAGAATGTTGGATTACCAAAATGGAGCAGTACTGAAATTCGTAATCAAGATGTTCACACAAATGGTCCTATTCTGGATGATATCCTACTTTCAGACAGTCAGGTACGAATGAAGGTTATAAAAGAT
Source organism: Citrullus colocynthis (assembly GCA_031780015.1). NCBI lineage: Eukaryota > Viridiplantae > Streptophyta > Magnoliopsida > Cucurbitales > Cucurbitaceae > Citrullus > Citrullus colocynthis. The sequence continues at coordinate 281,301 of QLSR01000368.1, forward strand.
TGATTACCCATCTTTAATTTTTATGTTATCCCCCCTCCCCCACCCCCAGGCGAGTCTTCCTTGTTTTAGAACCTAAATACTCGTACTCAACTTTCACCAACTGTTATATGAATATCCCATTGATCATGCTGTACCTTCTATTTCATTAGTTTATAGCTTTCTGTTTGCCATACCTTCTATAAATGTTATAGGCATGGGCTCCATTTTTCATTTCCTTGAAGAAATTATAAAATAAAGTAAGGATTTAAGGAACTCCCTCAGTGAGGTGCTTCATCTTAAGAGAGGCTAAGTAATGCCAAAGCGCACCTAGGCATGTTTGTTTGAGCTATGTATGCAGTAACTTTTCTTTGGTGGGATCCTGCGAGTTTGTGATTTATATTTCTTTCACTTTTTTTAGCTCATGGGAATTATTGACTTGACACTTGATACTATGTACAGTTTCAGATGCACTAAAATGTTATAGGAGCTAGAATGTAAATTTTGGTAACTGTATTTGCGTATTTATGGCAGAAAGAAACTTCTGAACTGATTTTACTTTTAGAGTTCCTAAGAGTGGAATATGTAAAAGTCAAAATGTAGTAGTCTTGAGTTTTGTTCACCATTTGTTCTCTTTGCAACCACTTTCACTTCTGAAGAACTTGTGACAAGTGACAAGATATCAGCAGAACTTATCTGACCGTGTCCTGATTTCTTTTCCTCTCTTTCAATTTATTTCCCCAGATATTAGATGCAATTGAGAATGAGAAAGTAGTACAAAAGACAGTGAAGATATACAATGTTGATCGTGCTGTTTGTGGGCGTGTAGCAGGGGCGATTGCAAAGAAATATGGTGACACTGGTTTTGCTGGCCAACTAAACATTACGTATGATGCAAAATTTAAAGAACTATTACTTATGACACGAGATGTAAATTGGAGGCATAGTCACATGTTGGTGAACACTATTTTCTTTCATGTATTCAGGTTCACAGGTAGTGCTGGACAATCGTTTGCATGCTTTCTTACACCTGGAATGAATATTCGGCTTATAGGAGAGGCCAATGATTATGTCGGAAAGGTACTTCAAATATTATTACGACCTCATGTTTGCCATGTAATGTTTTGAACTTTTGGATGAACGGAAAACTATTACCTTTACAATAAGCAGTCAAAAGCTTCTGTCTTTAAGATTGTGCTAGGTCGTAGGATAGTTTTAATGACATTCAAAGTTCTCAAATTGCCGTAGGATAGTTTTAATGACATTCAAAGTTCTCAAATTGCCAGTGAAAATAACTTGTCAGTCTCTTTTCATTTCTTCAATGAAAGAAATGAAAAGTTTTGTATCTTGTTTTATATTTTGCTTGTTTTCATATCGGACATTACATGTGATTTATTTTATTGTTTTGATAGTCTGTAGATGAATCTCATTGTCCATCTTTATGTTGTGACTTTATGCATGAATATTATACAGTTTCTTACTCTAATTATTTATATCTGCTAGGGTATGGCGGGAGGTGAATTAGTTGTAACTCCAACCGAAAATACCGGATTTGTTCCCGAGGATGCAGCCATAGTGGGGAATACATGTCTGTATGGTGCAACTGGCGGTCAAGTTTTTGTTAGAGGAAAAGCTGGGGAGAGGTTTGCTGTCAGAAATTCACTTGCTCAGGCAGTGGTTGAAGGAACTGGTGACCATTGCTGTGAGTACATGACTGGTGGTTGTGTTGTTGTACTTGGCAAGTATGTAATTTCTCTTTATCCAAGTTATTCGGCAGTAGTTTGGTTGGTCTTAGAGAGGACTATATTGACCATTTTTATTGCGTCCAACTTATTTAGAGTGGGAAGAAATGTTGCTGCTGGAATGACCGGAGGCTTAGCTTATATTCTCGATGAGGATGATACTCTTATTCCGAAGGTTTTTGCTCCTCATTCTAGCCAATCTTTACCTCTAATTGCCAACCTCGTGTTTTTTAACTATACATTTTTTTATATGAAGCTAAAAGCATGAACTATGTTAGAATAATTTGAATTATGTTGGTCTCTGGATGATAGCAATAGAATGAAAAGCTCGGTTTTTAAAAATAATATTAATTATTTTAGAATTATGGTTTTATTTTTCCAAAATAAAATCTTTTGAGCACTAGCATTATTGTTGATGAATGCCCAGGGCAACTTGGATTTGCAAAAGGAGGTTAAAACTGTTTACTTGGACATTGTAAATTAGGTTAGCAATGATGATATAATTTGAAATTGAATCAACTCTAGGAAACGAAGTGGAAGAAATAGTGTACATAAACAGTGACTGGTAGCCAGCTCTGTATGGGTTTTATGAACTATGTTTGGACAAATGTGTGTGCTTCTGATTTTATAAGAGTCTAGATTCGATGAAACATTAATACATTTTAACGAAAGATTGGACTGTTAAATCCATTGTTAAATTCATCATATCATTGTACCAGAAGACATGAATTGAGCGAATGAGACAGTAAAAATAGCTTCATCTTCAGGACAATAGCTCACTATGGATTGTCATTTATTAATTTATTTTCAAAATTTGTTTCTTGTCCTTGAGCCAAAACTTAAAAGCACTTTGCTAGCATAGTATATGTGTATATAATGTTCTTTATTACCTTAGGCTCCTCCCCATTCTCACATTAAAATATTTCCTTTGAAATATGAGCAGGTTAACAAAGAAATTGTTAAAATCCAGAGAGTAACTGCTCCAGTGGGGCAGATGCAACTGAAGAGCCTTATCGAAGCCCATGTTGTAAGTATTTTCCAATTCACATAACTCCAAACATTTGATGATGGAACTGTCGATTCCATTTGAATCACTATCTATGTATCTGTGAACAAACTGATATATCTAATGGTTAAATCACCAACGGAACCAAAAACTTAAGCTGATGGGATATGTTATATTTAATTATTATCAACAATTTAACATTCCCCTCATTTGTGGGCTTGAAAATTTGGTAGAAATAAATATTAATTGGGGAGGAAATGGTATTACAGGAGTTTGAACATAGGATCTAATTTGATACCACGCCAAATCACCAATTAACCAAAAAACTTAGTTGTGGGGGTATGGTAAATTTAATTATATCAACACTTGAACACTATTTTTTGTGCCAAATAGGAAAAAACTGGTAGCAGCAAAGGGTCTACGATCCTGAGCGAGTGGGAAACTTATTTACCACTCTTCTGGCAACTGGTTCCACCTAGTGAGGAAGATACCCCAGAGGCTAGTGCTGAATATGTAAGATCATCTACTGGAGAAGTGACCTTTCAATCCGCCTAATGGATCACAACAACAATTGTTGTGATCATGTGATTAATTTGCAAATGCTGCAACTCTACGACTTCTGGGTTCGGAATGGGAATTCTTGATACAAAAGACACTCGCATAACTCGGCGGTGAAGGCTATATGACTTGGTGGTGAAGGAACCCTGATATACCATTAAGCAGTGTAAGCCTTCTCTTGTATTGATCCCTCTGTAAATATCAATTTGCAGCATAAAAATAATATGTAGATTTCATGTAGTTTAGGTTTCCCAATTCTTGTTGAAACAAAGCATATGTTAATACTGTCATTAAAAATAAATTTAGCCTTGGCTCATTATTATTGGCCATTGCTTTCTTTCTACTAGCTAATCTGCTTTCTTGCATTTCAGGTTTCAAAATTCTCTCATTATTTTGTAATCACATTCTGAAAACATCAATGAGCAATGTCTATTCTTATAGACTACTCTTGAATGCTTTTATTTTCAAATGAGATTATTTGTTTGAACTACTTGCTCCTCATGTTTACACTAGTACTATTTTTCATAAAACATTATTTTATTTAAAGGCTGCTTATACAACAATTAATTAATAAGAGTAGTATTCATACAACAGTAGTATGGAAGATCAACGAGCGATATGGGATCCTTCCTTCCTTTCGTAGAAAGGTTATGTGATAATACAAAGGGCCACTAGAGTGAGTACAGGTGAAGAAGAGCGAGAATTTAAGGGTAGATTTGTCAATCTGTGTGAACCATTGCCCAATGGCCCCCCGGACGACGTGAGAGAACTTAGACCATAGCAGCCGATTGTGTGTATAGTGCTTGAGTTTCACTTGGGAGTTTGATAGGTTGTCTAAAATTCAAACTCAGTTTTATTTGGCCACACTAAATCCTTATATTTGCTAATTATCACTATAGGAACCCTCCAAAAAGGGGAGAAAAGATGCTCTAGGAATTATTATTATTATGGACAAAATACACTTTAAGGTTAATATCCGTTTAATGCTTAGTGTCAATTTGGTTCTTGATGTTTCAAATTTCGTATTCCTATAAAAAGAATGGTAAATTAATCTAGTTTGCTTAGTTTAGTGAACTAGTAATTGTCATGTAATTTTCACAGTAGTTAATTATTAACCATCATTTCTAAGATCATTTAAAATATTTTTTGAAGTTTCAAGGCTAAAAGTCTCTTTTGAAATCCTAGGGACCAAATAGTCTTTTCCTTGATAAAAAGTTTATTTTTACCTTCTCATTATTATTGTTTTGAGCTCACATCTCATTTAAACAATTCGAACATTTATTCTCCAGTGGATTGTACAATGCCTTAATTTATTGAGCTACACTTGTGGAATTAATTTTTCTGTTGACTCATGGCGTAATAATTTATAGGATAGTTATGTTTGAACCATTAAATGGAATCCTGTGAAGACATCCTAATTCTGAACTCATAAATTTTGATAAAGAAACGTAGTTCACTGAACATATATCTCAACTAGGATCATATAATTGTCAGAAATTCTAAAATCAACATGTTAATTTGAAGTTATGATTGAAAAGACTTACTTCCAAGCCTAAAGTATAAGGTTGAGATGAAGCCGCACATTTTTTTTTCTTCCTTTTTTTAATATAATAATTGTGAGGTGAGAAGCAAACTTCCTAATCTAAAGAAAAGCATTGCATGCTCATTCTGACACCAATGTGAGCTTAATTCAACATTAATTGACATGACTTTATCCGACCTAGAGGTTGGATGTTCAATTTTGTATCCACACAGTTGTACTACAGGAAAAAAAAAAAAAGGTATTCTTATCTTTATCCACCTTGATAAAGATGTGAATAATATTTTCTTAGATTTTGTGGTTCGAATTCTAAGTTAGGAAAAAATGTTAGGTTGATATATTAAGGACCAGGTCAACAACTCATTCTTCTTAATAGTTTTGATTCTCATTACTATAATACATATGATATCCTATCTAATTTTTTTTTTTTTTTTTAATGATCAAAAAATTATTTATTAATGTAGAGAGAGGGGTTTAGATAATCTTGAAATTAGTCATGTTGGAAAATATAATGTTAATCAGAAATTGACTGAAGGAGGGGAGATGCAATGCATTTTGAAGATAACAAAGTTGTCCATGTTGTCAAAGTATGCCTTTTTTTTTTTTTTTTTTTTTTTTCCTTCCCCAAAAAAATACTAATTTTTCATTTAAAAGAAAGTTACCAAACAAAGTTGGTCAGATGTTTGGAAAACAACAATAAAACCAATAGTTAACAATGATCCTTCAGCGTTGTAGGGTATTCTAAACCGGCAATTTGTGGGTTTCGATTGAAAGATTCCAGCTGAATTTGTATGAATATATAAATAACCCTTTCGTTTTTTTGTTTTGGTTTTTAAAAATTAAGTCTATAAATATTATTTCCACCTCCAAATTTCTTCTTTTGTTGTCTAGTTTCTACTAATGTTTTAAAAAATCAAACCAAATTTTGAAAATCATAAAAATTAGCTTTTAAAAATTTGTTTTTGTTTTTTGATTTTAGCTAAGAATTCAACCATTGTATTTAAGAAAGATGCAAATTATTGTAAGAAATGTGGAGGAAATAGGTTTAATTTTCAAAAATGAAAAACAAATAACGAAATGGTTACCAAACATGGTCATATATATTGGTTTTTGAGTTAAATGATATGTGAAGTGTAAGATTCAAATCTCTGATTTTTGGTTCGAGAATACAATTTTTATATTAGTTGAGTTATGCTAATTTCAACTATGTACGAGTTGTTTAAAGGTTAAGGTTTCACCTTAACAATCAAATTGATAGTAGTTCATATAAATCTATTTTCAAAACAGTGGTTAAAAGATATTTTAAAATTAAATATTAGTGTCACCATCAATGTTTTACTCAATGATTGTGAATTTGTGCATAACACAAATTATTCGATCCCCTATACTTAGCTTATTGTTTTTGTTTTTTTAGGTCATATACTTAGTTTATTGTTGTTCAACTATAAACAAGTTTAGTAAGTGATTACCACGATTATATTTAAATAGTACTTAAACTAATATGTTGATTATACAAATCAAAAGACCACTATATAGAATAGAAAATATATTCATTTCTTTAAGCTTAACAATTCTGGGGTGGAGGATTAAACTTTCATATTCAAGAATCACAATTAGAAAAATGAGCTTCCATGACACTATAGACAAGTCAAATTTAAGGGTGAAAAGAGAGAAAAAAAAAAAATTATTATTATTATTATTATTATTATTATTATTATTATTATTATTATTATTATTATTATATAGAAATGGAGATATTCGTATTTTTAAAATTCATTACAGTATTTTAGAGTTACGAATCTATAAATTAATAATCACAAAATCTAAACAATTAATTCATAAGTATTTTATTTAAGTAAAGAGATACTAGATCTTTCATCAACTTTTTAAAAATAATTTTCAATTTTTCCTTTTTTTTTATAGAAATTAGTTCAAATGTTTTTTTTTTTTTTTTGTTAAGAAAGTGAAAAATTGGTAAGAAATTCTTTTTAGAGAAAGCAAGTACAATTTTAAATACTTATCAAAAGGGACTTTATTAACTAATTTATTCAACAAATAGAAATTAGAACATACTAAAGTTTGAAAAAAAAAAATAGAGATCAGAAAATAATAACTAAAGACTCATTAATGAATGGAAAAAATAGAATGATAAGAAAAGATTTTAAAAAATGAAAATGGTGAGAGAGAGAGAGATTGGGATTGGAAAGAGAGAAGAAGAAAGATGAAAGTAGAAAGGGGGAAAAGAGTTGAAAGAGGCGGTAACATGCGTCAAAAAGAGAAACATAAACATAAATTTCCAAATTTTCTCAAATCCAATTTTGTTAAAAAGAAAAAATGAAACAGAAAAACGTCTTTCTAAAATAATGAGAAATATACGAAAAAAAAAATAAAAACATTATCAAATAAGATCTATTATCAAATAATGTGACTTTTCTTGTTTTTCAACAAATTCGTCAATATGTCACAAATAGAAGAATTGTTTTCATATATAGCAAAATGACAAAAATACTTTATTATTGTCTATTAGTGATAGACAGTGATATAGATAATGATGATGATAAAAGTTATTTGTTTTTTTTTTTTTTGAAAATATTTTCAGTAGTTTTGTCATTTAAAACAATTACCCTAAATAAAATAAAGTTTTTGTTTTATTTTATATTCAACTCTTAAAAGAAAAATATGTACTAGTGGCCTAGTTTACTAATCTATATAAAAATAAATCAAAAGGAAAATTTCTCCTTTTTAGTTAAAATCATTTTATTTTAATATTTAAAAAATCTAAATTTATCCAAATCCATCAACTCAAATCTTAAGGTTATTACTTTGAGGATATTATTTTTGTAGGCAAGTATGTGGTTTTCTTCATTAGGAGAACACAAAAACGATCATGTGTTTGCAGTTTTAACATTCTCCCCATCATTCTTGACGAGGAGGTTTGATTGTAATTTCCTTTTGTAGTAAAAAAGAAAACTCAAATCTTAAATACTTTTAAGGAAAAAGAAAAAAACAATATTTTCAAAACAATTATTCCAACATATTTTTACTAAGGATTGGATTCTAATATGTATACTTTAAAACAACCCCAATAAAAAATAGATTTGTAAATTGGAATCTTAGCAAAGAAAAAAAGAGGCTAAGTTTTGCTTTGACTAAGTGAGAGTGATTTAGTAGTGGGATGTGTGTTTTTCTTAGCTTTTAATTTTAATGAAGAGAGCTTTCACCAAACTGATTGGTTCAATCACCCACTCAGTGAATCTCTTTGTCCCCTTAGGTTATAAAATTAGAATACAAATAATTGCTACCTCCGCTTCATTTTTTTCTGTCTCCTGGTTCATGCACATAACCTAAATTAACATATTTCATTTTTATTGTAATTTCTTTTTTCTTTTTCTTCTTCTTCTTTTTGTATACTTGGATTCCACAGTTTGATCCATTTTCATTTTTGTTTAGCCTTACAAGTTAAAAAAAAAAAAAAAAAAAAAATTAAGTAAATATAGGTACTCTTTTATACGTTTTAATTATATTTCATTTTTGTTTAGCCTTACAAGTTAAAACAAAAAAAATTAAGTAAATATAGGTACTCTTTCATACATTTTAATTATATTCCTAAAGTTTGAAAAGTTTCATTTTTATTCTTGAATTTTAAAATTTATTTTAAAAAAATTCGTTTGTGATTGGTTTTTTTTTCTTTTTCTTGTTGAGATAAGATGAAAAATTGATGTGACAACTAATGTATAAANCTTCAGCGTTGTAGGGTATTCTAAACCGGCAATTTGTGGGTTTCGATTGAAAGATTCCAGCTGAATTTGTATGAATATATAAATAACCCTTTCGTTTTTTTGTTTTGGTTTTTAAAAATTAAGTCTATAAATATTATTTCCACCTCCAAATTTCTTCTTTTGTTGTCTAGTTTCTACTAATGTTTTAAAAAATCAAACCAAATTTTGAAAATCATAAAAATTAGCTTTTAAAAATTTGTTTTTGTTTTTTGATTTTAGCTAAGAATTCAACCATTGTATTTAAGAAAGATGCAAATTATTGTAAGAAATGTGGAGGAAATAGGTTTAATTTTCAAAAATGAAAAACAAATAACGAAATGGTTACCAAACATGGTCATATATATTGGTTTTTGAGTTAAATGATATGTGAAGTGTAAGATTCAAATCTCTGATTTTTGGTTCGAGAATACAATTTTTATATTAGTTGAGTTATGCTAATTTCAACTATGTACGAGTTGTTTAAAGGTTAAGGTTTCACCTTAACAATCAAATTGATAGTAGTTCATATAAATCTATTTTCAAAACAGTGGTTAAAAGATATTTTAAAATTAAATATTAGTGTCACCATCAATGTTTTACTCAATGATTGTGAATTTGTGCATAACACAAATTATTCGATCCCCTATACTTAGCTTATTGTTTTTGTTTTTTTAGGTCATATACTTAGTTTATTGTTGTTCAACTATAAACAAGTTTAGTAAGTGATTACCACGATTATATTTAAATAGTACTTAAACTAATATGTTGATTATACAAATCAAAAGACCACTATATAGAATAGAAAATATATTCATTTCTTTAAGCTTAACAATTCTGGGGTGGAGGATTAAACTTTCATATTCAAGAATCACAATTAGAAAAATGAGCTTCCATGACACTATAGACAAGTCAAATTTAAGGGTGAAAAGAGAGAAAAAAAAAAAATTATTATTATTATTATTATTATTATTATTATTATTATTATTATTATTATTATTATTATATAGAAATGGAGATATTCGTATTTTTAAAATTCATTACAGTATTTTAGAGTTACGAATCTATAAATTAATAATCACAAAATCTAAACAATTAATTCATAAGTATTTTATTTAAGTAAAGAGATACTAGATCTTTCATCAACTTTTTAAAAATAATTTTCAATTTTTCCTTTTTTTTTATAGAAATTAGTTCAAATGTTTTTTTTTTTTTTTTGTTAAGAAAGTGAAAAATTGGTAAGAAATTCTTTTTAGAGAAAGCAAGTACAATTTTAAATACTTATCAAAAGGGACTTTATTAACTAATTTATTCAACAAATAGAAATTAGAACATACTAAAGTTTGAAAAAAAAAAATAGAGATCAGAAAATAATAACTAAAGACTCATTAATGAATGGAAAAAATAGAATGATAAGAAAAGATTTTAAAAAATGAAAATGGTGAGAGAGAGAGAGATTGGGATTGGAAAGAGAGAAGAAGAAAGATGAAAGTAGAAAGGGGGAAAAGAGTTGAAAGAGGCGGTAACATGCGTCAAAAAGAGAAACATAAACATAAATTTCCAAATTTTCTCAAATCCAATTTTGTTAAAAAGAAAAAATGAAACAGAAAAACGTCTTTCTAAAATAATGAGAAATATACGAAAAAAAAAATAAAAACATTATCAAATAAGATCTATTATCAAATAATGTGACTTTTCTTGTTTTTCAACAAATTCGTCAATATGTCACAAATAGAAGAATTGTTTTCATATATAGCAAAATGACAAAAATACTTTATTATTGTCTATTAGTGATAGACAGTGATATAGATAATGATGATGATAAAAGTTATTTGTTTTTTTTTTTTTTGAAAATATTTTCAGTAGTTTTGTCATTTAAAACAATTACCCTAAATAAAATAAAGTTTTTGTTTTATTTTATATTCAACTCTTAAAAGAAAAATATGTACTAGTGGCCTAGTTTACTAATCTATATAAAAATAAATCAAAAGGAAAATTTCTCCTTTTTAGTTAAAATCATTTTATTTTAATATTTAAAAAATCTAAATTTATCCAAATCCATCAACTCAAATCTTAAGGTTATTACTTTGAGGATATTATTTTTGTAGGCAAGTATGTGGTTTTCTTCATTAGGAGAACACAAAAACGATCATGTGTTTGCAGTTTTAACATTCTCCCCATCATTCTTGACGAGGAGGTTTGATTGTAATTTCCTTTTGTAGTAAAAAAGAAAACTCAAATCTTAAATACTTTTAAGGAAAAAGAAAAAAACAATATTTTCAAAACAATTATTCCAACATATTTTTACTAAGGATTGGATTCTAATATGTATACTTTAAAACAACCCCAATAAAAAATAGATTTGTAAATTGGAATCTTAGCAAAGAAAAAAAGAGGCTAAGTTTTGCTTTGACTAAGTGAGAGTGATTTAGTAGTGGGATGTGTGTTTTTCTTAGCTTTTAATTTTAATGAAGAGAGCTTTCACCAAACTGATTGGTTCAATCACCCACTCAGTGAATCTCTTTGTCCCCTTAGGTTATAAAATTAGAATACAAATAATTGCTACCTCCGCTTCATTTTTTTCTGTCTCCTGGTTCATGCACATAACCTAAATTAACATATTTCATTTTTATTGTAATTTCTTTTTTCTTTTTCTTCTTCTTCTTTTTGTATACTTGGATTCCACAGTTTGATCCATTTTCATTTTTGTTTAGCCTTACAAGTTAAAACAAAAAAAATTAAGTAAATATAGGTACTCTTTTATACGTTTTAATTATATTTCATTTTTGTTTAGCCTTACAAGTTAAAACAAAAAAAATTAAGTAAATATAGGTACTCTTTTATACGTTTTAATTATATTTCATTTTTGTTTAGCCTTACAAGTTAAAACAAAAAAAATTAAGTAAATATAGGTACTCTTTTATACGTTTTAATTATATTTCATTTTTGTTTAGCCTTACAAGTTAAAACAAAAAAAATTAAGTAAATATAGGTACTCTTTTATACGTTTTAATTATATTTCATTTTTGTTTAGCCTTACAAGTTAAAACAAAAAAAATTAAGTAAATATAGGTACTCTTTTATACGTTTTAATTATATTTCATTTTTGTTTAGCCTTACAAGTTAAAAAAAAAAAAAAAAAAAAAATTAAGTAAATATAGGTACTCTTTTATACGTTTTAATTATATTTCATTTTTGTTTAGCCTTACAAGTTAAAACAAAAAAAATTAAGTAAATATAGGTACTCTTTCATACATTTTAATTATATTCCTAAAGTTTGAAAAGTTTCATTTTTATTCTTGAATTTTAAAATTTATTTTAAAAAAATTCGTTTGTGATTGGTTTTTTTTTCTTTTTCTTGTTGAGATAAGATGAAAAATTGATGTGACAACTAATGTATAAAAATTGAAAGGCATGCTTGATATTATTTACATAAATATTTGTAACGACCTGACCTTTTTGTAACTATCACGTCGCTACGTCATGCATGACCATTTAGTGAATGCGTTGGAAACTAAGAGACACGGTTTCACACACTTTGGATAAACTCGGTCAAATTTATAAAACGACTGGACTTCTAATAGTTTATTAAATCAAACATAGAGGAAAAATGCTTTAGCGGGGTACCCCTTAAACAGTTAGGCAAACCTCAAGAAAACAAGGTCGAACACAAAAGTGCCAAAACAAATAAACAAATGGTCAAATGAATAACCAAGACTGCTACCCTACAAGTCCAATATGCTATACCCTAGGCTACGGTGTGGAAGCAATGATGACGATCCCATGGTACGATTCACGGATTCCCTTGGTCATACGCCTGACCACCCCGTTCTTTACCTGAAAAGAAAACATAGGAAAGGGTGAATAGTCATACTCAGTAAGAGACCCACTACTGGGTCTAGCTGTTATCCTTTTTGTCGTGTACGCCCGTCTACTCGGCATAGGCATAAGCATAGGAAGCGACCTGAGAGAATGCAGTGATCACATTTGTAATCATAGATATAGGTGGTGATCCCGAGGGACACCCATCGTAGGCATAACATGTAGGGGTCCAGGGCACGACAAGTAGGACAACCTGCAGTAACATGTCATGGCATAGCTAGTTCATCGCAGAGATTCACAATTTCACAGGCACATAAGCATAATCACATCGCACACAAGCTACAAGACTTGGCATACCGAAACAGTCTAAGCAATAAACAACTGAGGCATTAGTTACACAGCGACATTCAATAATCAATAACACAATTAGGCATTAGGCGTCCCTAGAGCCCGGTAGTAAGTCCCTTACCTGTGCGAGCGAGACTGCGGGACAACGAGACAGCGAGACTAAGGGAGATAGCGAGACTGAGCGAGACAGCGAGACTGCCGTGCGAAGTCGCGACTTTCCTACACTGCGGCAATGTGCTACGAAGGCTGTGACGATGCATCGCGGAGAGGGCTGAGGCGACGCGACAATGAAGATTGTGACGATGCGTCGTGGTGATGAACTGTGATGATGCGGCGCAAAGAGGACTGTGACGATGCGGCGCGATAAGGGCTGAGATGCTGCGGCGCGAAGACTATGATGATGCGACAATAAGGACTGACGATGCAGCATGATGGAAGCTACGATAATGCGGCAAGGACTATGATGATGCAATGAGTACTGCGGTGACGGCGACAATGAGGGCTGAAGATGATGGCGGCAATGAGGGCTGAAGATGATGTGCGGAAATGGCTGACGAAGAGGTGATCTCGAGAGAGATTTGACCTTTCCCTTCTTCCCCTTTCTTTGCTTTTCCTAATACGCAACCTGGTCAGCAAATAATCCATCCGGAGATCTTTCCCCAAACCAATCCCCGATTTCTTCTAATGACCAAGAATCCCCACTCTCCCCCAACGCTCCCTCCGCCTGCATATTTAATTTATTATTATTATTATTATATACTGTCTTTTTTTTTCAACTTAAAGAAGGAAAAAAGGTGATTTACCTAAAATTTCGGGTAGTTACAATATTAGTGTGAGAAAAGGTTTGTAAGTATTAATTATGTAAATAATTTTAATGATATTTTTTGAAATTAAATAAATTTAGAACAATTATTGTTAGTACAACAAATATGGAGATTTAAGTGTACATTTGTCCATTACTGCATGGAGCGTATCCTTACTTTGGCATGATAATAACATTCTTATTCTTCTAAATAAATGTAAATAAATATTATGTAGATGTAGACCTAATTTTCATTCCTTATTTGCCATGTAAATTTTTATTCTTTAATTACAGAAAAGATGCTTTTTGAAACAATTTCAAAATGGAAGAGTATTTGTTTTTAAGTAAATTTCAAAAGGTATAAAAGCGACTTTTCAAAGTTTAGAGTACGATTGAAATTTAACAAAAAAAAAAAAAAAATTATATGGTTTTGTATAGTTTAACCAAAATTAATTATGTCTCAGAACTTTGAATCTAATTAAGTTAATCTTTAGCCCCATCTAAAATAATAGTGGCTAAAGGAATTGTGTAGATCTATTTTTTATTTATTTAAAAACTTAAATGAGATGAGGAATGATTTAATAGTTAATACCTTGAATAAAGGTCACACGAGCATAGCTCAATCGATGTAATATGTGCCAGTGACCAAGAGGTATGTTAATATACATGTAGTAGGAGTGCGATTAAAACTTTTAAAATTCATAAATAAACAATATTAAACATAATGTTCAATATTCATGGAAGAAATAAGCATATATATGTATATACTATTAACTTTGAAGTTATAGGTTTGATTCTTCTATCCGCATATATTTTTTTGAAAAAAAACAAAATAATGAAAGAAATTTGTGTGACGATTTATCCATTCATCTCAATTTATTTAATCTTTGTTTCGATTGGTTAATAAATATTAGCTCTCACAAGAGTAGATCACATTATTAATTTTAAACTACATCACCTTTAATTAAAAAAAAAAAAAAAGAAAAAGTGAAGTTAAAATGACGATGAAACTAAATTGATTATTTTTAAGAAGTTAAAAACTAGATAAATGATTGAAATTAATAAAATCTAAGAAGAACAATTGCCCGGGAGTGATATTCCAAACATCAATTAGCTGCTCAACTGACAAAAAATATGTATCATCTATCAACAGGTCTCAACTTCAAATATAATACACCAATTCTAATCTAATTATTATAATAGTAAAGTATATACATTAAACAATTTTTTTCAGAATTGTTTTTAAATATAGCAAAATGAGTCAAATTATTTACAAATATAGAAAAATTTTACTGTCTATCAGCGATAGATCAAGATAGATTTCTATCGTTGATAGATAGTAAGATTTTTCTATAGTTATAAATAATTTGATATTTTGTCTATTTATAATAATTTCTTACCTGATAGCTTTTGATGTATTTTATTACTTTTTTATAATATTTTAATAAACAAAAATAAAGCGTTCTAAGTAAATATGAAACGAACAATTTTTTTTTTTTTTTTTTTTTTTTTTCAAACACTAGCAAAACATAACCAACGAAGGAAAACAAATTTCTCGCAGTAATGGTTGAAGGACCTCGATCTTAATTTTACAAAAATTTCGATGAAAATATCGATATTGATAGATATTTCTAAAAAAATTATAAAAAAACCAAACAAAAAATTTAAATTAGTAAGTAAATATTTTATGTTTTTAACGAGGTAAGATGCCTATTTTTTATATTATGTTTTCATTA
>QLSR01000369.1:0-20494 GCA_031780015.1 Citrullus colocynthis
TCGGGGCATTGGATTCTCACCAATGTTTGCGTTACTCAAGCCGACATTCTCGCTTCCGCTTCGTCCACCACTGCTCGCGCAGGTGCTTCCCTCTAAGGCGGAACGCTCCCCTACCGATGCATTTTTAGATCCCACAGCTTCGGCAGATCGCTTAGCCCCGTTCATCTTCGGCGCAAGAGCGCTCGATCAGTGAGCTATTACGCACTCTTTCAAGGGTGGCTGCTTCTAGGCAAACCTCCTGGCTGTCTCTGCACCCTTACCTCCTTTATCACTGAGCGGTCATTTAGGGGCCTTAGCTGGTGATCCGGGCTGTTTCCCTCTCGACGATGAAGCTTATCCCCCATCGTCTCACTGGCCGACCTTGACCCCTGTTATTTTGAGATCATATCTAGTATTCAGAGTTTGCCTCGATTTGGTACNTCAAAGAGAGTTCTAAGGTAATAAATCCTTGTTTACTTCATTATGCAACATGCTAAAGTTCATGGATTTTATTGCAATTCATATCCTTAAGTCTAGAAACATAAATCCAAGTTATTTTCTCTAAAAAAACAACATTTTCTCATGCAACTCAATTGATTACTAATTTCTTGAAACCAATATAAATTATGTGGCATTAAGAGTTATCTTTAGCAACTTTCATAATCATTAGAACAAAACCATGAAGAGTCTACAATATCAACATAACTTCATAAATAATTCATCAAAACCCTAAAACTAAAGAGTTTAGCAACTCATAGCTTTAAGCAACATGTTCACAAACAATATAAGCAAAGAAAGAGTGTAAAGAAAGGAAAACTCTACTAGGAAGAAACCTTTGATTGAGGAGGAATCGCCAAGATGTCTTTCGATCTTCATGTCGGGAACTCGAATGGCACCAAATTCTTTCTCGTACTCTTCTCTCTTCCTTGCAGTCAACTCACTCTTTGAGACACTTTTTTGTGTGGTCCTTTATGGTTAGAGCTATTGGAAACCCTTCAATTTATAGAGTTGGCCGCCTAAAATTCTTTCAAAAAATATAAATTCTTCAAATTAGGAAAGATAGCGTCGCGACGTTGGTCAATGGTGTAAACCCTACTTTCGTTTTTAAGGACTTAACTTAAGTTTGTAATAGGTGGTGGGCTTATTTGCTTTCATTTGTGTAAAACGAAGGGAGAAGTGAAGGAAAGTCGGGAATATTTTTGGTAAGTTGAATTTAGTTAAATCGAACTTGGAGTCTATTTTGACATATCAATTAGAATATATAAAGACTGGAGAAGAAGGTCACCGTTTGAAGCGAGGTAGAAGAATGTAATTTAGAACTTTAATTATTATTGGTATTGCTATTATTGATATATATATATATATATTAAATGGAAAAACACACTAAATATGTTGTGGATTTATGGATTAATGAGGATTTATTAAAGAAAAGGAATAAAGAAGAGGAAAAGAATAAAAAAAAAGTAGAAAAAGAAGAAAAAGAAAAAGAAAAAGAAAAAGAAAAAGAAAAAGAAAAAGGAAAAAGAGGGAAGTGGAGATGGGTCGATGTGAAGTTTAAGAAAACAACTGATGAGTTGCCGACATTTTCCACTATCCAAAGTTCCAACCAACTCTATCTTTCTGTTGAGCATCAAAGAGAGGTAGAAGAAGATATCAGGGGCAAATTCGTGTAAAATTTTTGTCACACCCCATCCCAGGTACCCTCCTACCCAGGAGTGAGTATGAGGACAGTAGACACCGATCCTCTCACGACATCTACTGCCAACCCTAAACCTTAATCATTACCTAATAAACAGTTACACAATATGTTAATCAACATAAATAAAACCAGGGTTAAGTTATCACGACAGCCAAGCTATCTCAAAATGATAAAATATTACAACTGTTTCTAAACAACTTCCTTAACCCTCTCTATCTGTATAACACTTGAATAAGTTCAAATATTTACAAGTTTCAGAATACTAAACACTGCAGACGAGAATATTGTGTAGGCTAAGCACCCCCAGACGCAGTCGCTACTTGAAAAACAGAGAAACAAGGAAAACATGAGCTAAATTGCCCAGTGAGTGACTAAGTTTAAAGTTTTCCTTAAGCAATGTATGCAAAACATAGATTTCAGCCATAATCAACACTACCGTACGTAACCCATAACTTATACATACATAATCATCTGTGGAACAGATATACATAACCTACTTTGTTTATAACTTTCCTCAGTTGAGGCAGAGCTAAGCTCAACGCTACTCATGTTTCAAACCAGGGTCACCCGTGTACCTTCTCTGAGTCCTTCAGTACAGGGTCCCTCAACAAATTTCCCCGCCACTCTCATGCCTTCTTCGAGTCCTTCAACATGAGGCCATTTCCATATATAACTTACCCATATGGCCTCTCCGAGTGCTTCAGCATTGAGAGTCATTTCTATACATAATTTACTCATATGCCTTCTCCGAGTCCTTCAGCATTGGGAGTCATTTCCATACATAATTTACAACATAACATAAATTCATGAGTTCAAAGCATTTCATACATCTCAACACTTTTCGCATGCTTAAATGCTTTCTTAAATCATAAATCGCATGCTTTGGTCAAACTCATAGTACAGCTAGTATACTTAAGATACTTCTCATTATATATAACACATGACATACATATAAAACTCATGGAAATGTACCCTATAATTAAGTTTCACACATATATTCAAACAAGAAACTATGCTTGAAATAAACTCTTTTAGAATCGAGAGTCACTCACAACTTGTCCTAGGCCTTGAACGGATTATACATCTTCCCTAGCTCTTATTGGCCTGTATTAGCATATTTCTCATGTTAGACTTCCCTAAAGTTCTTTTTTACAAACCATTAAGTTTACACATTTGTACTTATTCAATGATTCACCACCGAGACCTATTTCATCCAAATAATCATAAATAAGCGAGATTTCACACAACCAGCGAGACTACTAGTGAGACTGAATTACAAGTAAATTGTACTAGCAATACCATGACGAGTGAGACCAGCTCACCTGAGCAGCGATACCCAACGAGAATTGTGAGACGCAAAGCCTCCAGCGTTACCAACGACACCCGTCTCGCTACTCACGCTTAATTTCTTAGTGTCATGCGGTTCCAGTGACACCCAACAATCTCAATTTCTACCTTTCCTTTTATTCTCACTTCTATCTGTTAAGAATCGCATTTCTAGCCAAATTTAGAACTTCTTCCCATCTACAAACTTATAAAGGAATAAGTTTTCTAGCTTACCTCAAGATTTCAGAGCTTAACTCCTCTTCGTTTGACAGATATTCCCAAATGACTTCAAGTTGCTCCAAATCGCTCAACAAATCTGTTACAGTCACTTCCACCTTAAATTTTACATATTTCTCTTCAAATTCAGCTCAAACATCCTTCATAGAAATTGTTAGGAATTGAGTTAACTTACTAACCTTAAAATTTTAGCCCTAAATCCGATCTCTTTAGGTTACTTTTTTCCAAACACCAGACCACGCTCAGATTACGCGACAGCAATCAGACTTTCTGTTCCAGCTTCAATTCTCCATGTATCGATCAAAATTCTACTCAAAATTGCTCTAAACACCTTCTTCTACCTCTTTTGTCTCTCAATTGTGAAATGAAGTCGGTTGGAGCTTTTGAATATGGTTAAATTTGATTGGAAACTCACCTTTACTATTTAAATAAACTACCGACTCATTTCCACTTCCCCTTTTATTTTAATCAACTTAATTTTCCACTTAACAAAGTAATGCAACCTCCTTTAGCATACATGGTTGCTGGCTTGAATGCCTAACAAACTTGGATGCATAGCAACTTGGACGCATACCACACGCAAGGCTTCCTCCAACACCTACTAAGTTAACCTCGACCAATGCTTGTCATCTGCCCAAGAGCCTCACCTAATGCACTGCACCACCCTCACCAACACACAGTAGCCTCTAGCGCATAGCTACCTCCAACGCCCACAGCAACCAACGCACAGCAGCCTCACCTACATGCTACTTCAGACCAAAAGCTCTCGGGCATCACTTTTCAATCCTCCAACTTCTAGCTTGCCATCTTCCAAGGTTAAATGTGGGGCTTACAATTTTGGTCAGTTTCATGGTGAAATTGAAGCTAAAGCAGAAAGATTGCTTGCTATCATGCAGTCTAAACAATCTGGTGTTTGGTGAATATCGAGCTGAAGAGAATGAGTTTGAAGATGAAAATTTGAGGTTAGTACATTAACTCAATTCTTAACAACTTTTGTGAAGGATGGTTGAGCTAAATATGAACAGAAACATATTAAATTTTAGGTGGAAGTGACTGATACGAATTTCCCAAGTGATCTGGAGCAAGGTGAAGTAAATTGGGAATATTTGACGAACGAAGAGGAGTTAAGCTCTAAACTTTTGAGATAAGTTAGAAAACACATTTTTCTATAAGTTTGTAGAAGGGAAGAAATTCTAATTCGGGCTGAAAATGCGACTTTTAATTGTTAGAAATTCGGGCAGTAGCGAAGATAACAGCAGAGGAGGCGAGTCTCGTTGGAAATTGGACAATACTGGGAACGTGAAGGAGCAAGAGTGAGACAAGTCTCCCTCGTTGATTTTGTCTCACAAATCTCATTGGTCTTGCGGCTCTCGCTCGTCCACAGTCTCACTGGTACAGTTGGTTTTTGCTTGATTTCACTGGTTTAGTCTCGCTAATGGTTGAATCTCGTTCATTAATGAACTTTTAAACAAAATATAGCCTTGGTTGAGCATTTCGTCATGGAATATAGTCTCGGTGAGGTTTTCTTTATGTGGTATGGTCTCGATGGTGAATAATATGAATGTCTAAGGCTTGTTTTTTCTGAAAAATGAATTTTAAGGAAATCTAACTAAGGAAAACATATTATTTCAAGCCGAGAGGAGCTAGGAAAGGCGTATAACCCACTAAGAGCCCAGGACAAGTAGTATGATTATGTTACTTTAAACAAAGTTTCATGATATATGATTATGTTTGGAAACATGTTTATATGTTTATGCTTTTCACGAGTTTTAATGTGCTGTGAGGATTATTTGCTTGAAGAAAGTATGTGTTTCCATGTACGTGCATATTATGTGTTTTACATTGGAAATCATTTGAAGCATGCTAGTTGTTAAACGAGTTTTATGAAAGGCATGCTATTTATTAACCTATGATTTTATGGAAAGCATTGATGATTGTTAATGAGTTTGTGAAGATTTGAAATGTTGTAAACTCGTGAATTTTTATTATGCTAATTTCAAAGCATGTTGTTTTTTAATAATGTTTTTGAAAAGGCTCCCAATGCTGAAGGACACGGAGAAGGCATGTGGGTAGTTGGGATATAAAAATGGTTCCCAAGCTAAAGGACTTGGAGAAGGCATGTGGGTGGCCTAAATCTCGTTTATCGGACCTGGTACTTAAAGACTTGAAAAGGTAATTGAGTAACCTAGGATATGATATCTATGTGCACATAGAGGTATAATAGATGTTATTGTGTTGAGATTACTCCACACAGCTAAGGATATTTAATGTTGGGTGTGTCGAGATTACTCCGCCCCAATTAAGAATGTTTTCCACGTTGAGTAGCGTTAAGCTCTGCTCCGCCTCAACTAAGGAAATGTATTGTATTTTCATGGTTTTTCAAAAGTGATAGATGTATGATTTGATAGCGTTATTTGAGCATGACTTGTCTGAACATGAAAATGATTTATCACTGCTTATTTATTATTATAAATTGAATACAGATTTGCATTATTTTTTAGTTAACGAAAGGTTTTTACTAAATATGTCACTCATTGGGCAACCTAGCTCATGTTTTCCCTGTTTTTCTGTTTTCCAAGTAGCGAGCGAGTCCGGGATGCTTAGCCTACATAGCAACTGGTCTGGGCCTACCACCAATGTAACACCCTACTTCTTGAACCTAAGTACTTAAAAGAAAAAGAAGTAAGACAAGAGAAGTGGAAATTGATCACAAGCTTGTGGAGTTGGCCGAGAAATGTTACCAAAATAGGAATAAGTATGCGTTGAACTTAAAGGAAAGAGAGGTTTGTGCTTAAGTATTGGGTTAAGTATAAGCGGTAGATAGGTTTGGAAGATTTCATTGAGTGATCTCCGGATCTTGGAATTGAAGTAGTTCTTAGAGTTAAGAATTCTTCTAAGTAGAATAACCAGACTAGTAGAACGCAACTATGCTTTTAAGCTTGGAAGTATGATCTAAGGAAAAGAAAGAAAATCTCACCAAGTGATGGAAAGAGTTAAAAGCATAGCCAGGAGTTAGTTGAGTTGGACACATGTTTGGTAAGTAAGAGACCATGTTGGACGCATGGTCAAGACTAAGAAAACGCATGATAAGGGTAACCATTGTGGAAAAGAAAATGGATAAATGTTGAGGTATTGTAAGGAAACCCGAGAGCTCGGGGGAAAGAGGTGAACGCATAGGAAGTAACCTGAGAGCTTAAGGGGAAAAAGGTGAAAGCATAGGAGGTAATTAAGGAAGGAGATGTAAGCTTGGCTTAAGTAGGATGTATGACCAAGAGGACTAAAGTTGAGTAGTGGTGCGTTGGAAGGAAATCTAAGTCTCGGGAAGAAGGATAAAACGCATAAGGTGAAATCAAGGAAAGATGCTATCGCAATTTAAGGTAAACGCATGACTTCCATCAAGGGAGATTTTCTTGAGTCTTGGATAATTTAGAGGGTTGAGAAGTAAGCCTAAAGGAGGGAAGCCGGAGATGGACGTATGCTAGCTTTATCATTGAGAAAATGGCTAAGTATAAGGAAGAGGTTGGAAGCATAACCTTGGAATACAACTCAAGAACGCATAGCGGGACAATCAAGGGATCCTTAAGGATGGAAGGAAGGTCATGGACGTATATCAAAGTAGAGATAAACGCATGGAGTACAAACGCATGAAGGAAGATCTTGAGGTAATTTTGGCTAAGTAACAGAGTAACAAGCATAGTCGGACGTTTGTCACTCAAGAGAAGGGCTTGTAGTTGAGATATGGATATAAGGAAAGAAGTGATAGACGCATGGTAGTATGCGGTTGAGGCACAAACGCATGGTAGTATGCAGTTGAGGCACAAACTCACGGTAGTATGCGGTTGAGGCACAGATACATGGTAGTATGCGAGGGAGAAACCTGGTCAAGAGTAGGAAGGTCGGGAGGAAGAAAGAGAACAAAGAAGCTAAATCTTAAAAAGAGAATTAAATGGACCCATAGGGGCACTAAGTAGGATGCATGATTCGTATCTCAGAACGAGTCAAACGCATAAGATGGGTTTATAAAGGTTACGTGGTTTTGTTTAGGCTTAACATTTTATAAGGAGGAGGTGTCGGGTTGCATGTCGGATGTGTCATGCCGCGTGACAGGTGGCAAACAAGTGGCAAATAGAGAGGAGAAGTTGGATGACAAGACCTTCATCCTAAAGCTATAAATAGGACCTTGAGGGAAAAGGAGCAGAGGATGATCCTTAAGTCTAAATTCTTGAGAAAAAGGAGAGAGAGAAGGCTGAAAAGAGTAATCCTTGCATCCATAGTGGAAGTCTGCGGCTAAGAGACGGGGTGTTTCTAACTACCTAGCTATCTTGCGTTCAACAAGTTGTTAGTACTTAGGAAAATCGAATCGGCTTTGCGTTCAACAGTGTTACCAGAAAGAGGAAATTATCTGGCTGTGTTCAAGGTGAACCTTGCATTCAAGATAAACTCTGCGTTCAAGGTGAACCTTGCGTTCAAAATAGACCTGCATTCAAGGAGATCTGTGTGTCCAAGGGGTGAAGCCAAAAGAGTTTGTTGGAAGGCTACACCTTGCGTTAAGTTATCAACTTTGCGTTCAAGGTGCAGGGTTGCGTCCAACCGAGCTGTCAGAAGGGAAAATCAGTTGTTGTTTCAGACTTGCAAGAAACAGCACTTGCAAATCCTGCGTCCAAGAAGCTGGGCAAAGACAAGATTAGAAGGAAGAAAAGGGAACTTCCCTTAAGCAATTATTAAGCTCTGTGAGTGACACTTTTCTTTCTCTAAATGATTTTATTTAAAATATTTAACCAGGCTTTCTTATTAAATGTAATTTTATAATGACCTGAAAAGCATGGTGGCTGCTTATACTTGATTTTATGACATGAAGGCATGTTTTATCTGTTTTTCACGAGTTGTTGAAAAACATGTTTATGAGATGCAATTTATTGAAAAACGCTCTGAAAGGTGTTTACATCGAACTATTTACGCAAAACATATCTTTTTCTAAAATGTTTTCTAAGGGACCCAATGTTAAGGGACAATGAGAAGGCATGTGGGCAACCTTGTGACTTAAACAGAGCTCAATGCTGAGGGACATTGAGAAGGCATTTGAATTTTCGAGGGACCTAGTACTGGTGGACTTGGAGAAGGTACTTGGGCATCCCGAGATATTCCTATGTACACATAGTGGTTGCGGCGTTGGGTGCGTTGAGTTTTGCTCCGCCTCGACTAAGGGAAATATTTGTTTTCGACGTTGGGTGCGTTGAGTTTTGCTCCGCCTCGACTAAGGGAAATACTTGTTTTCGACGTTGGGTGTGTTGAGTTTTCCTCCGCCTCGACTAAGAGAAATAGTCGTTTTCGACGTTGGGTTCGTTGAGTCTTGCTCCGCCCCCACTAAGGGAAATTTTAAAAACAAAAGAAGATTTGATGCGTTTATGGACTGTTTTATTTAAAAGACCTGGCTTATGTTTTATCTCAAAGCTTAATATGAGTTGTATACAAATGTTATGTTTGAGCATAATTTGATTTCTTGAGTTATCTTTTTCTAAAATGAACATATATGATTTGACAAGAGTATTTAAGCATGTATTTACAATAGGTATGTCTTGAACCAGTATTTTATACGAAATGTGTTTGAATGTTTCTACTTTGATTAATTTTTGTAACAAGAGTAATTTTACCAAACTAGTCACTCACTGGGCTACCCAACTCATTCTTTCCTATTTCTCTATTTTTCTAGGTAGCGAGTGAGTTTGGGATGCTTAGCCTACACAAGAATCTCGTCTGGACCGTCTTTAGTGTTTAGTAGTTGGACAGTGAACCTCTCAAAGGAGTGAAGGTTGCTGCTTCACACCTCCTCTCGAGTTATGGAGGATAATCTGGAGGGGGTGTGACAACCAGTGTTTGAAATCTTTGAATATTGTAAATATTTGATCTTAAACATGTGTTGTACATGCGTTGTAGAAATGCTTATGTCCATCTAGCTAAACAATATAAGTAGCAATAATCAGACTGCTCGGGAGGGTAAGTGATTGTGGAACTCAGTTGACAAGCCTAAGAAGTGTTACCTAGGGATAGGAATAACCTTGATACTTAACACTCTCCTATGCGTTATAGACATAACGCATAGCGACTGACAATTGGGAGAAGAGTCGTTGGCATGAAATAGACCTATCTATGCGTTTCTGACTTTAGATGATAACCAACCCCAGCCCTGCTTTTTACCATTCATACAATTCAATTAGCTGCTTTTGCTGTGTCGCATACCTCTCCATCAACCAATTTAGCTGAGGTTTATTGCTTTGTAGTTAGTTAGACACATCACTTTTCATCAACTTCTGTAAATGCATGATCAAATAATCCAACTAATTATAGAATCTACATAGTCCATGTGTTCGACCTCAGACTCACTAAGAAAACCTGGGTGAAGAATAGGAAAACTTGACAGATCAATAATGCATAGTATTAAGCATGTTGAACGCATAGTTGAACACATAATAAGCTTAATAAAGATAAACGCACAACAAGTTTTTGGCACTTTAGCATTTCAAATCAACAACAGGATGCTTAAGGGCTTTATAGATGTCAAATGTTACCTCATTATCGTTAAGGCGGAATGTGAGCTTTTCATCTTGCACATCGATGAGGGTCATTCTGGTGGCCAAGAAAGGTCTCCCAAGAATTATGGGGACTTCAACATCTTCCTCCATGTCTAGTATCACAAAGTCTGCAGGGAAGATAAACTTGTCGACTTGACCAGTACGTCCTCCACAATGCCGTAGGGACGAACAAATGATCGATCGACCAAAAGCAAGGATATGGTAGTCGGTTGCACCTCTTCGCCATTGAGCTTCCTAAACATGGATAAAGGCATTAAGTTAATGGAAGCTCCAAGATCACAAAAAGCTTTAGCAAACGAATTATTGCCTAAATGACAAGGATAGAGAAACTCCCTGGATCTTTTAATTTTGGAGGCAATTTCCTTTGTAGTGTCGCGCTACATTCTTCGATTAGTGTAACCATTTAGTAATCTTCATACCTCTTCTTCTTAGACAACACATCCTTCATGAACTTGGCATATTTATGCATTTGTTCTAATGCCCCTACAAAGGGAAGGTTAATTTCCAACTTTTTGAATATGTCTAAGAATTTAGAAAATTGAGCATCAATTTTTTTCTTTTGAAATCTCTGAGGAAAAAGTAAAGTGTTAGGAATAAAAGGAGAGTTAGAAGTACTCCCTATGTTGGACTTTGATTTCTCATTTTCCTTAGATGCACTCTCTTTTTATGTATTGGAGCATCCTCTATGATAGCTTCATCATCTTCTTGTGGAAGCTCATCATCAGCTATCATAATGTGCTTGTTCAACTCCTTGCCACTCCTTAGGGTTATGGCATTGCATTCCTCCTTGGGGTTCTTCTCCAACCACTTGAAAATTTACCTTTTTGCATTATGTGGAGAGATGTGGTCATTTGACTAAGTTGACCCTCCAAGCTTTGAATCGCTTTACCTTGGCTTTGAACGGTGCTTGCTATAGCTTGGACCGAATTCTTCAATGTGGTCGTCCTCAATCTTGCTCTTTGACAAAGTCAAGCATTATGTTGTCTAATGATAATGTCTTTGCATTCCCCGATCCATTGAATCCTTTAGGTGCTTGCAACACATTTTTGTTGTTGGCATATGAGAAATTCTCATGATTTCTTGAACAAATATTTTTTGCCAACTTGAGGATGAACAACTTTATGCGGCTTGGGAAAGGTATAAGGATCTCTTGAGAAGATGCCCTCAACATGGCTACCTGGATTGGTTGCAAATTCAACTCTTCTACAATGGATTATCAAGCTCAACTAAATCCATTCTAGATGCAACCGCCGAAGGATCAATTTTTTCCAAGAATGCTCAAAAGGCTTATACCATACTAGAAGACTTAGCCACTACATCTTACAATTGGTTATGTGAACGGTCTTCTCCAATCATCCCAAAAGCTACTGGACGATATGAGATGGACGAGGTAAGTTCTCTAAAAGCTTAATTGGCTTCTCGCACTAATGTTTTATCTAAATTGTCTCAAGGAAGCCAAACCCAAGCAAGTTCACCATCCATAGCTTCCCTTACAGCCATGGCAAATCAACAAGAGCCAAGTGAGTTAGAGGTAGCCAATTATATGGATAGAGGACAATACTGAGGTCAACAACAACTCCCAACTGACTATCATCCCAACTTGAGGAATCATGAGAATTTCTCATATGCCAACAACAAAAATGTGTTGCAAGCACCTCAAGGATTCAATGGAGCGGGGAATGCAAACACATCATCATTGGAGGACATAATGCTTGACTTTGTCAAAGAGTCAAGATCAAGAACCATTGGAGAATTCGGTCCTAGCCATTGCAAGCACCATTCAAAGCCAAGATAAGGCAATTCAAAACTTGGAGGTTCAACTTAGTCAAATGATCACATCTCTCCATACAATGCAAAAAGGTAAATTCCCAAGTTGTCTAGAGAAGAACCCAAGGAGGAATACAATGCCATAACCCTAAGGAGTGGCAAGGAGTTAAACGAGCACATCATGATAGATGATGATGAGCCTCCGCAAGAAGAGGATGAAGCCATCATAGAGGATGTTCCACTACAAAAAGAGAGTGCACCTAAGGAAAAGGAGAAATCTAAGACCAATATAGGGAGTATTTCTAACTCTACTTCTTTTATCTAACACTTTACCTTTTCCTCAAAGATTTCAAAAGAAAAAGATTGATGCTCAGTTTTCTAAACTCTTAGACATATTCACAAAGTTGGAAATTAACCTTCCTTTGGTAGAGGCATTAGAACAAATGCCTAAGTATGCGAAGTTCATGAAGGAGGTGTTGTCTAAGAAGAAGAGTTATGGAGATTACGAAACAGCTGCACTAACTTAAGAATGTAGCGCGACACTACAAAGAAAATTGCCTCAAAATTAAAAGATCCAAAGAGTTTCTCTATCCCTTGTCATTTGGGCAACATTTCGGTTACCAAAGCGCTTTGTGACCTTGGAGCTTCTATTAACTTTATGTCTTTATCTATGTTTAGGAAGCTCAATGATGGAGAGGTGCAACCAACTACCATATCTTTGCTTTTGACTGATCGATCATTTGTTCGTCCCTACGGCATTGTAGAAGACGTATTGGTCAAGTTGGAAAAGTCTATCTTCCCAGTGGATTTTGTGATACTAGACATGGAGGAAGATGTCGAAGTCCCCATAATTCTTGGGAGACCTTTCTTAGCCACCGGAAGGGCCCTCATTGATGTGCAAGATGGGAAGCTCACATTCCGCCTTAATGATGAGGAGGTAACATTCGACATCTATAAAGCTCTTAAGCATTCGGATGTAAAAAGATATGAGCATCATGAGCCAAGCACAAAGGTAACGTTGCCCCCTCTTCTAGTAAGAGCTCTATGCATGATGATCCTCCTTTGAGTGGTAAGACTAATGGCATGCTTTATGTTAAATTAGAAAATCCTATGAAGCATGTTTCTAGTTGTGCTAATGCTTCTAATTCTTCTTGCATGCCTTCAAAACCTAAAATCAATTATGAACAAATCATGGAGAAGCATGTTAACAATGAAGTGGTGAGTCTAGTAAAATTTCATAATGATGACTTCTTAATGATATTTGACTACATTAGAAAAGATGATGTTCAAATTGACAATGAATTGTTGACCAACCCACTAAAAGTTAATGAATATGTTTGTGAGTATCAATGTGGATGAAAACTAAAAGTTCAAGGTGATCCAAAGCATGGGATGAAGAAATCACCTTGGAATCTGCCGTGACGTGTGAGCCCCCCCCCCCCCGGCGTGCATCTAGCTAGAAGACATTAAACGAAGCTCTTGTTGGGAGGTAACCCAATTTTATTGCTTTTTTTTTTTTTTTTTAATAATCATAGAGTCACTCATATGCTTTATTAATTCTCAGGATCTTGGTTCATCACAAAAAGTACTCCTTACACTAAGCCTGTTTGGTGGCTTCCCGCTTGATCCCAGGCTTGTTCTTTGATCAATCTTCTTATGCATTGGAGACAATGCATGATTCTAAGTTTAGGGTGGGAGGTGTCACTCGTACTTTTGTGTGTTTTCTTATCTTGCTATGCATGTTTATGAGGTTTTAATGATCATATGCATGTTAATGAAGTTCCAAAAAAAAATTGAAAATTTTGGAGTTTTTAAAGATAACGGGAATGTTTTTTTTTATGGTTATGTGCTTTGATGTTGATTGCCCATGATGAGATTTTAATTTGCATAATAGATGACTTATTGTAGAAACTTTAACTGAAAAAAAAGACTAAGTTGGGTGTATTTGGTTGTCACTCCGAAAGGCCCTACCAGTTAGAGAGTAGAAATGCATGATAGTTTGTAATCTTAGACTAAGGAAAAAGAAAAGAGTATACATGCCTTTGAGAAAAAAAGAAGTGCACACAAAAATATATGAGCTTTACGTGCCTATCCTTTTAAATGTTAAACTTGTAATAAGTATGCATGGATGGGGTAAAAAGAGCTGCCTTTGTTGTGATCAGTAAGGACGCCTAGGAATTGACTAGGTACGAGTCCCTACAGTGAATGTGTAAAAGCTAGTGCCCCTAGGTAAAAGAATGCAAGTTTAAGGCCGATGAAAAAATATATATATGATTGAATGGCACCTTAGTGGACATATTACTCACTTGAAATGTGTGGATGCTTGAAGATTGGTCCATGAGCTAGAGTAGGGAGAAAACTAAGGAAGCCCTCTTAAGTCCCAATTTGAGTTTTAGCATTTTAAATTGAATGAAGCTTGCACACACACAATTTGAGTTTTCCGAGAGCAGTATCGGACTTTAGCGCAGCAACTCCGCCACGGCGTTGCGGAACGACGAAAAGGAGAGAAATGGGGAAAAGAGGAAGTGTCACACCCCCTCCCAAGTTTACTTGCATAACCTGAAAGGAGACGTGAAGACAAAATACATCACCCCTCTTGTGACGCATACCATCCATTCCTTCAATTACATTCTATCTTGTTCACAATGTAATCCTCACATTCTAAGACATTTTAAACATCACATATAGAAAAGTATATATAAGCCAAAAACGAAATTTCTCAACTCTTTTTCATGTCCTTACACAACCCATAGTTCAACCCCTAGTAATTGTACATACATATCTACATGCCACCTAATTAAGGTTTAACATACAACTAACACTTCAACAAGTCAAATTATTCAGAGTCTCGAAGCTTAAGCAGGGCGAGTGGGAGTAGGCAAAGCACCAGAAACGTCCTTGCTACCTGAAGGGGAAAGAAAACATTGAAAACATGAGCTAAAGGCTCAGTGAGTGACAATGTTAACAAAACATTTTAGTTCGGAAAACATCAGTAGTAAAACTGAGTTCAACATCAACATAAAACATGCAATCACTTTAAATACAATAGTTAAAACACACTTAATTGCCCTTATCAATTCATACATGATTTTGAAACAAATCATAAGGAAATAGTTTAGATACAATATTTTTCCCTTAGTTGAAGTGGAGCAAAACTCAACACCCCAACGTCGAAAACATATAAGGCTCGATACGGAGCAAGACTCAACGCACCAGCATATAACCTCTATGTGCACATAGGAATATGGCAGGTTGCCCAAGTACCTTCTCATGTCCTTGAGTACTAGGTCCCAGAAAAACTCACATGCCTTATTAGCATTGAGCCTCCTCTAAAACATTTTATAGGCGGGTTGCCCAAGTACTGGGTCCCGGAGAAACTCACATGCCTTACTAGCATTGAGCCTCATCTAAAACATTTTCCTTTTTAGAAACAACATTTCATACAACCGTTCGTATATAAATCGTTCATAAGAATACAGGGCAATTATTATATCAATAACATCTCATAAACATGCTTTTCAATAGCTTTAAGAACATAACGTATGCTTCATAAAGCATTTAATCACAAATTCACATTTCATTGGAAAACCGAACTATCATGTTCAACAAAATCGTTTTAAAGTAAAAGAAGTGTCACTCACAATTCTTCCTAGGCCTTGAGTGGATTATACGCCTTTCCTATTTCCTCTTGACCTGAAATAGATATTTTCCCTTGTTATACTTCTTTTCCATTCACAAGAACATTAACAACTTATCATATGCTCAGTGTTTATAGCACATCACGCGGTTAAACTTTCATTAGTTTATTCTCAAGCCTTGACTCTAAAGCTATAACAACGAGTTGTCCCTTACCCTTCTGCCAAGAACACTTCACGTGCAGCTCACTTGCTGTTATATCAACACTTGAGCCTTAGTTTCTCCTTAATAAAGCTGACTGTTACAGCTTGATGTCTCTACTTAATCCCTGATAAAAACGCATTTCCAGCCCATATTAAGACTTCTTCCCTTCTACAAACTTGTAAGGAATTAAGTTCCACAGCTTACCTCAAGATTTCAAGGCTTAACTCTTTTTCGTTCTCTAGTTATGCTAAAATCACTGCGCGTTGCTCCGGATTGCATAGCAGTTCTGTAGTTGCTGCTTTTACCTAAAGGTTCATGTGATTAACCTCAATTTCAGCTTAACCATCCTTCATAAGACTTGTTAGAAATTATGTTAACTTACTAACCTCAAAATTTCAACCCTAAACTTGGCTTCCTCGGGTCGTTCTACTCCAAACATCGACCACTGTTCAGTCTGTGCGTCTACGATCAATCCTCTGTTCCAACTCGGATTTGAGCACCAAAACGGGTAGAATTTCGCCCAAAAACTATAAGAACACCTTCCTCTTCCTTCTCTTGTGGTTTCTCTGAAAGATGGAACCGACTTAAGCTCTCGAAAAATGTCTGAAAGTGATTAAACTCACCTATATATACTGCCGACTTATCCCTCACAAGTACCGAGATGATAATGTCGACTTATCCCTCACCCGTAGGCTGGCGCGGGTCTTCTCTTCGACGCAAGGCACTCATGTCTATATTCTTCTTCAGCACCTTCAGCCACTAACCACTCTCAACGCATGGTGTTCTCGCCGCCTCTTACTTCCGACGCATACAACATAGTCATTCACACCACTAGCTTTATCGCGTCAAGACCGTTCTGTCTTGGACGCAGTGTGACTTCAGCGCATGGCTGTCTTCGACGCATGGTGACTTCAACGCATGGCTCAAGCATATTTCTTTCCCCGCCAATGATCACTTATCCTTCCATGCGACGACTACTTCATCTCACAACCCTTCGTGATTCAATCAACAACGCATGGTTCCTCAAATAATTCAACTTCCCGCTATATTCACCAACGCATGGTCTTGGCCAACACTTAACCAAAATTTTTACTCTACTTCTCGGCTACTTCTCCTCTAGCAACGCATAACCTCAATCGCATGCTCTCCCCAACACTTGGTTTTACAATTCAGTGCTTACAGGAAAAATGGGAAAAAGGGAAGAAAATTCATCTTTTTCATTTTTAGTATATTCTCTTTTCTTTCTTTTTTTTTTTATACATCTTTTTACAAGATTCAAAAACTTAAAGAAAAATCCTTTTTGTTTTTTAAACACATTTATTTTATATATAAAAAACTAAACTAAAATATATGTTATCCAATATAATAATAATAATAATAATAATAATAGGCCGAACTAAATACGGTGTCTACAGTTTGCCCCCCTTTGTGCATCCTTGAAGGATTGAAAGGATAGATAAAGGAAAAGACAAAGTATCTGAAAGGTAAAAACTCGAAAAAGTAATGCAATTCCAGTGAAAGACCAACAAATGTTGTAGGGCTTGGTTTGATCGACATGTACATGAACTTGACTCGACCAGGTTTCGACCTTAGCTAAATAGCAAGTTGGTTCGATTTAATCAATATTAAATAAAATAGACAAACAGACCTGACTCAACCAGGTTTTGACCTTAGCTAATTAGCAAGTTGGCTCGATTTAACCAACATTAAAGAAAATAGACAAACGAACCTGACTTGACCAGGCTTCGACCTCAGCTAATTAGCAAGCTAGTTCGATTTAACCAACATTAAAGAAAATAGAGAAACAAACCTGACTCGACCAGGCTTCGACCTTAGCTAATTAGCAAGCTGGTTCGATTTAACCAACATTAAATAAAATAGACAAATGGACCTGACTCGACCAAACTTCGACCTCAGCTAATTAGCAAGCTAGTTCGATTTAACCTAACATTAATGAAAATAGACATGATCTAACAAGACTTCAACCTCAACTAAATAACTCAAATTGACAAATAGTGAAATAAAAGGACCTGACTTGACCAGGTTTCGACCTCAGCAAATTAATAAGCTAGTTCGATTTAATCAACATTAAAGAAAATAGACAAATGGACCTGACTCGACCAGGCTTCAACCTAAGCTAAATAGCAAGTTGGTTCGATTTAATCAACAGAAACCGCTTAAAAGGCTAAGTCCTTTGAAACACACTAGATCTACCTTTTTTTTTAAGTAAACTTTGAAAACTCTCGCTTAGGTGATTGTCTATATGCATGGACTAAGAAAACTAAACTGCATTAAAAAACAGTACTCAGGGCTGAGTAAAGGTGAGAGTTTTTAAGTTCAAACACTTTTTCGAGTGCAAGCTATGCAAGGTCACTTAGGTAAATTACATAGGTAAGTTAGACGAATGCAATTGCCCCAATGTTAAGGATGGAACATGATAGGCAAAGACTTCCTTATGTAAAAACATGCCTAATTAAGCCTAAGAATGAATTATGCACTTACCAATGTATGAGACACATGTGCTTTATTCTTCTGGCTTGATCAACATTTGACATGTGATGCATTGATGTAGTTGTATAAGTCTCTTGAATGCGATGTAAGGAAACAAAGACATTTTATTGATATGCTCAAATGTCTTAAGAGATTGTGCATTAGCAATATGGAAACATGTGCTCTAATTCCTTTGACTCGACCAATGATTTTAGTCTTGAGACGCTATGCAATAATGCATATGCATGAATCCCGCTGGTACAATTAATATGCTCAACTGATTTTAAGAAATAATTATGCGATAAGCAATGTTTGGAAAGATGTGCTTTAATTTTTTTGGCTTGACCAATGATTTCAACTCTTGAGGCGCGATGCAATAATGCATATGTACGAATATCATGGATGTAACAAGAATAAACATTCTTAAATAGCATGCTCAATTATATTTAATGAATGAATATGCAATTAGTGATACATGGCAACATATGCTTTAATTCTCTTTGGTTTGACCAATGAAGTTAAACACACACCATGATGCAATGATGCATGCATGAATGTTAGGATGCAACAAGAATAAACATTTTTAACTAGTATCCTCAAATGAATTTAAGGAGTGACTATGCCATTAGAAATACATGATAATATATGCTCTAATTCTCTTTGGTTTCACCAATGAAGTTAAACACACGTCATGATGCTATGATGCATGCATGGATGTTAGGATGCAACATGCATGCATAATATGCAGGGCGACATTTGCACAAATTAACTACGTCATTCGAATTATTTTTTGGAAAAATGAACAACTTACTTGATTAAAACTACTTCATACCATCAAGCCTCATAATGGATTAGAAGTTTGAGTAAGAATAAGAATTTAGATGGGCGCCAAGTGTCAGATAAGCCAACAAAGGCATAATGAAAACTCTCTTTCCAAAGATGAAAAGGAAGATAGTCTTTAGAAAATCTCTTGAACAATAAGAGATTGATGGAAGATATCAAAATATGGTCAAATAAATGAAGATGATCCCATTTCGTTGGATAACAATTATGAGAACTAAAAGTAGCTCCTCAAAAGTTCATCTTAGGCGTCTCGTCCTTTCTTTGAGTCCATTCCAGGTCTTTGATGAAATGACCTTTTTCGAACTTGACCCTTTTTAGCACAATTCTGATCTTCATATCTTAGTTTAGCAATGAATGTCTTGTCCCAGTTTGGTGATGATGGCTTTACAAGTAAAACAATTATGGCTTTGCCCCAGTGTAGCGATGAAGGCTTTACCCAATGTAGCGACGAGGGCTTTGCCCCAATTTGATGACGATGACTTTGCCAGTAAAACAATGAAGGCTCTGCTCTAGTGTAGCAATGAACATGTTATCCCAGTTGGATGATGATCACTTTGCTCCAATTTGATGATGATGACTTTGCTAGTAAAACAATGATGGTCTTGCCCCAATGTAGTGATGAAGGTTTTACCCAATTTGATGACGATGACTTGCTAGTTTGATGATTTACAAAGATGATTTTAAAGTGTAGCTTCTCACTCTGCATTGACGGTTCCAACCTTGTAATTTAAGATTTCATGGTCTTTTATGCTTTTGTTTTCTTTCTTTTCCTTTCTTCTTCTTTAGGCTTGCATAACTTGGTAAGATGACTCAAGTAGATATAGAAATCATCATTTGTGACTTCAGTCGCCAATTCATGTTGTTTCTTTTTTTATACTCTTGACTCTTGGTAACATGCGGATGTTGTCCTTTAAAAGAAACTCATTGAGAGAATTGAGACTTTAAGACTCAATCTCAAGTCACTAACTTCTTAGATCTCAAAATTATTACCTCTGGTCTTGAAATCCTTTTCTATTTGAGGAAAGAGAGAAAGACAAGAATATGATTTAAACGAAGTTGAAAATTACAAGTCTTAGTTATGAAACAGCACATTGTAAGAGTCCAATACTATTTCATTACCCCTAAAACCCCTCTTAGCTTGGGTGGATAGTTTAAAATTTTGACCCACATCCGTGATAGGCTAACAAAATGCTTTCGTTTAGACAAAAAGGAGATCACCGCACAATTACATGTGTGGTGGGAGATGTAGGTCTTATGGAGGATTGGTAAAATAATTGTTTACCATAGATTCAAAATATGAGAGTTGGCTAGGCACAAAGTTTTATAAAGTGATAAATTTTTGGGTTCTCACCTTAAGAGGGGTGCTTGCCCCAGTGCTATGACCTTGTTTTGTGGTTTGATAATAAAGCTTAACACATGAGAACTATGAAGGTCGAGGTAAAAAATGTCTTTAAACAAGATTTTATCTCGACAATGAAGTTCCACAAAATGGGATAAAATAATTGATATTTAATTGCTTTTCTATATACCCAGTGAGTGTAGTAAAAACATTCTCTTTTCCTTTTTTTCTCTTCTTTTTTGACTTTTTTTTTTACACATTTCCTCCAAATGACGATAAATTCAGGTTGTTCAAGATAATCTTGTTAAGGTTTTAATTAACACCAATGATTAGAGTGAACTTAGAACAACTTCACTTTAAAAAAAAAAAAAAAAAAAAAAAATT
>QLSR01000369.1:29885-111101 GCA_031780015.1 Citrullus colocynthis
AAAAAAAAAGCGCTAACTTCAATTTTCAAATCACGACACTCGCAAGTCGCACTGCAAACCCCACTCCTATCGGCTATTGCAGACCTCACGGCTCACCTCATCAACTCCTCTCACCTAATTTCTTCACAGACGAACGCCGGCGCCGGCCTCATCGCCATCCTCATCCCAGACTTCCCAGAACTCCACGTCGCCGGTCGTCTTTTAGTTGAGTCCACGCTGTCGGTTTAGATCTCCATGCCGTCGGTCGTCTTTCAGTCCAGTCCATGCCGCCATTGGTCTTTCAGTCCACGCCGCTGTTTCTCCTCCACTGCTCCACGACTCCAATCGGAAGTCGGCACTCACTCAGGTCAGTAGCCTAGCCACCCTCTTCTTATTCATTTTCTTTTTGAACATAAAGAATTCTTATTCAATTTTTTTTTAAAAAAAAGAAAAATACCTAATACATCTTCAATTTTGTGTATGCAGTGCATAATTTATGTGTTTGAGGGTGTGTCTGAAAATACAAGTCTGAGTAAAAATGTTCAGAGAAAGTCACCATCTAAGTCACCATCCGAAACAAAAATGGTGAAGAAGAACAAGATAAGTACCTCAAAATTGAATAAGACCTCAAATGCATTGGAACATTTTACAAAAGTTGAAGGTAATTCTAATTTTCCTTGAGCAAAGTGTAGTTATTGTGGTGTTACCTATGTATGTGATACTCAAAAGAACGAGACCACAAATATGTTAAAACATATCCGTGCTAAGTGTAAAAACTATCCAAGGAAAATAAATGAGGCTAAACAAAAACTATTATGTTTAACACTGGCAAAATTTATTATTACGGAAGAGATGCCATTTAGAGTTGTTGAGTCGAAAGGATTTCACGAGTATTCTGCTACTTTGCAACCTAAATTTGTTGTGCCATCACGATCGATGGCTATAAGATGGCTACAAGAGATTGTCTTCAACTTTATACAAATGAAAAAAAAAATAAAAAAGGTTTGAAGGTTAGTTTGACTAAAGACACGTGGACCTCAATTCAAAATGTTATTATATGGTTCTCACAGCACACTTTATTGATGATAATTTGACTTTTCAAAAAAGAATTTTAAACTTTTGCTTGATTCCAAATCATAAAGGAGAAACCATTGGAAAAAAGATTGAGAAATGTTTGTTAGATTGGACAATAGATAATGTACTAGCTTCAATGATGTGGGCATCAATTATTTGAGAAGAAAACTAAGAAATTGGAATGGGACCATTTTGGATGGTGAGTATCTACATGTAAGATGTTGTGCTCACATTCTTAATATCATTGTGAGGACGCTCTGAAAGAACTCAATGATTCAATTGTTAAAATTCGACATGCAATTCAAAACGTAAGATTTTCACCATCAAAACTAGTTACTCTTCAAATTTGTGTGAGAAATGAGAAAATAGCTAGTAAGAATTCACTTTGTACTAGATGGAATTCTACATATGTTATGTTAGAGGTTGTTGAAAAGTTTCATAAAGCATTTGAAAGACTAGAAGTGGAGGATGAACAATATGCTTTGGAGTTTTTAGAAAACAACGAGAAGAAAGGTCCTCTTAGTGAGTGAAGATTGGGATAATGCACATATTTTAATCAAGTTCTTGAAATTATTTCATGATGTTACTATGCGAATTTATGCTTCATTATTTGTTACATCAAACCTATATTTCCATGAAATTTTTTAAATTCTACAACAAATTCAAGATTATGCATTGTGTGATAATCCTTTGTTGTCTACCATGGCAAGAAAAATGGAAGCAAAATTTGACAAATATTGAATGGACAATGATAGGGTGAATCTTCTCTTGTATGTTACTGTGTTTTAGATCCTCGTTATAAGTTGGAATTTGTGATATTTATGCTTATGGATTTATGTGATGAAAAGATTGCAAATGAAATTGGGAGGAAACTTGAAGATTGGATTAGAAAAATGTATGATGAGTATAGGAATGATGAGGATAAAGCAACAAACAAAAGTCGGATGATGGAGGATTCGATGGAGGAGAACGATGATGGTGAATCTCAAGCTACTCGCAATTATTATAGATTTATTGAATACTTGTGTAAAAAAGATAGCCGATGGAGTAAATCTGAGTTCCACAAATATATCATTGAGCCATGTGAAAAATTCAAGTTTAAAAAAGTATCAATATATCCCAACGTGGACAAAGATTTTGACATCTTAGCATGGTGGAGAGAAATTCTGGGACTTCCATGTTTCTGGCAAAAATGGCTAAGAACAATATTTTCCATTCCTATCTCAACAACTTCAGAGTCAGCTTTCAGCATACGAGGTTCGGTTTTAGATTTATATTAGAGTATATTGACTTTAAAAATTGAGATAACAGATCATATTAAAACTTTAAGACAGGTAATTGTTAACTTATAACAACAGTCTAAGTATACTTTTTTAATATCTCTTTATTTATATTTTATAAACTATTTTTTTTCCTTTTTTTATAAACTATTTTTTTTCCTTTTTGTAAAAATCATTGGTGGAGGAGACGAAGCATCCATAGTAGTTAATTTAGGTGATTGAGGAATGAAGTTACCAAGTTGGAGGAACTTTGTGTTTGCTTTGTTTGTAATTTGATTTTATTGTGTTTGAATTTCAAACTTTGTAATTTGTGTACTTCAATTTTGTTTTATGTTGTGTTTAAACTAAGGATGGTTTGTATTTTATATTTAGATTTCTAATATTTAGAATCTGAATGGATGAATTTTATTTTATGTTTGAACTTCCATTGAAACTTTGGAATTTGGATGAATTGCGTTGAATTTCAGGATGATTTCAAAGTTTGTTAAAAACTTTAGATGAACTGTATTGAATTTTAGGTTCGTTTAGTAGTATGATTAAGATTTTGGGTGCTTATTGATAGATTTTGTGAATAGGAAAAAAAAAAGGTACGAATGAGAAAAAAAAATTGAGTTGGGACAAGAAAAGGTAAGAATGAGTCCAAAAAAAAAAAGGTTTGGTTTGATTCGGTTCCAAAATTGAAACCGATCACTTTTGGTTTTCACCAGTTATATTTTAGTGTAAATTGAGCGTTCGGTCCAGTATTCGATTTTTTTCAAAATCAGATCGAACCGAACCATGCACACCCCTAATGTTAAGGTCTTCAAAATGAAGTTGCATTTAATACACTTAAGTTTCATTTATGGAACTAATATTTCAAGCTACATCAAACTACTTCATGTAGAGCATCAATTATTCTTAGATAGTTACAACCTCTTAACTAGTTGATTGAAAAGACCAAAATCTGAATTTATAGAGCTTTATTAGTTTATTTAAGGTTAAAGAAATTTTGTGTTCTTTTTTAGGTACCTTTTGTTAGTCGTCTTTTATACCATTAAAGTTTGGAAGGTTACAAACATTAACATGACTTAGTGAGTGGATTTAAGTTATGTTTTGAATGCTATATAAATCTATCCTTATTGTAACACAAACAAGATTTAGTTTTGAAGAATTTTTAATGAAATTGAAGTCTTTTGAGCCTATGGCCATGATGAACTTACTTTGTATATCTTGTGTATAAATTTGCATTCTAGGATCATTCAATTAGTCCTGATTCAAGCTATCTTATGGAGTGATTTGAATCTTGAGTCTTCCTTACTCTTGATGATCACTCTTGGTATTGATCATCAAGGTAAAATTCGTTCTATCTTAGATACTTATCCTTATTTCTTTGATTCAAGCTTGCCTGACACTTGCTGGCCACTTTAGCATTTTTCTGTTCGATCTACTCTACGAAGACCACCGTTGGTGTGCACTGCTTGAACTTACTGGGTGGTAATCTAAGCTCCATCATTGGCTATTAATGTAATCATACTTAAGACTTGAATCCTAAGTTAGTCATGAAATAGAAGACCAAATTATTATTCATTTATTTTTTTTTAACAATTATGGGGTGGGGATCCAATCTCTAACTTAGAGTTATCTAACATACTTGAGCTATGCTCATTTTGAATTACAAGTCTAGAAATTATACATAAATGCAATTTAAAATTATATTTATGTGAATGTTGAATTACAATTTTGATTTTTAAAATTTTAAAATTGTAATGAATAAGTTTCTAAACTTGAAGTTTTGAGTATAATTTAAAAATGTTTAACAAATCTATAACTTTCAATTTTGCATCTACTAGATTGCAAACATATTCAAGTTTTTAAAAACTTAATTGTTTTGTTAGATATAAAGTTTAGTTTTATGTCTAATTGAGTCTTAAATTTTTTTTTTATGAATTTATTTTTGAAACTTTTAGGAATTATTGATGAAACTTTGGGAACTGGGTAATTTTGAAACTAAGTACAAAGTTTTGGAGATTTTTCTTCTATAATTTAACTACATGTGTAAGTGGGTCAGGTTGGGTGGGATTTCCTCCAAAATAAACCTAACCCAACCCCATTCGATTTTGTATGAGCAAACTCCAACTTGACCAAACCCAGTTTGGTTTCGAATCTGATGTTGGTTGGGTCAGGTCAGTCTTGATTTTTCTTCAAATGTTGGATTTTGAGGCTTTGAGGTTTTCTTTAGAATGGGAAACAAAACCAGTTTTTCTTCCTTTTCTATGCCTTCTTCTTCTAAGTGAGTGAGCGGGAGTGAGATAGAAAGAGAAATATGTTTGTGATGACAGACACAGTACACAACAAAGAAAAAAAATGTGATGGAAGAAGCAAGAAACCCTAGCTAATTTTGAACTTAAGTGGTTTGGTTCGGGCACATCGGGAACTGAGTTCAGTTAAATTAGGTTCAATTTTTTACAATCCTAAATTTAACCTTTTTGGAGTTCAACTATATACGGTAGTGAGAATTATGTTTAAATATCTAACATTTTAATCAAGAGTGTAATGCTTTTATGTGTTAAAGGGATAGGTTTTGGATCTAGTTTCCATTCGGTTCTTTAGTTTCAAAATTTTTGGCCAATGCTTCTTATAATGATCGATTCAACCTCTTATCAAAAAGATATACCTTGGTTATATTTCATCACTTCAACAAGTTTAGTAATGAGTATAACGGCCCTATTATTCCGATGGAGAGAAGAACCTATGATTAGCTTTTCGGGAAATTTCCAAACGAACAATTTCAAAGAAATCTTTCAATTTCTTATTTTACTATGTTCAATTCTATGTATTCCTCTATCCGTAGAGTACATTGAATGTACAGAAATAGCTATAACAGAGTTTCTGTTATTCGTATTAACAGCTACTCTAGGAGGAATGTTTTTATGCGGTGCTAATGTTATTATTTTACTCTTGAAATTTTATTTTTGTTTCAATTTGGTTCTTATATTTCAAGATTTACACTTTTAAGCTTAATTTTTCACTAAATACTCACTTTCTGTCTTTAGCGTTATTCGGTATTAATTAATATAAAAATAATTAAAAGAAATATAATTAATCAAGTTTCACTAATTTTCATTATTATTAAAATTAAATTTAAAATTTCACTTCATAATTATTTTAAATTAATTAATAGATATTAACGTCAAAGATAAAAGATGAGTATTTAGAGAAAAATCAAGGTTAAAAGTGTAAATTTTAAAATTTAAAGACCAAATTAAAACAAAACTCAAAGTTCAATGATAAAATTGTAATATTGTGAAACATAGAAAGACTAAATTGAAATCAAACTCAAAACTTAAAAATAAAAAATGCAACATTTTGAAAATTAAAGACTAAATAAAAACTAGACCCAATATTCTGATTAATTATTAGGAAAATGTCGTGAATGAAAAAATTAGAAAACTAATTACACAAATAGCAATTTTGAAATCACGCTGAAATTTGTTTAAAATTGTTTTCAAAATACTGAAATTACTCTCAGAATTGCACGCGTTTCCTTAGCGATCTTCTTCTTCTTCTTCTCTCCTATTTTACTGAATATATTCTTCTTCTTTTCTCGACCTCAATGATCTTCTTCTTCTTCTTCTTTCCTATTTTATCGAAAATCTTCTTCTTATTTTCATACAGTTTTACACAGAAGGAAACGAAGGAATTTGAGGGCTTCAATTCTACTTCACACAGAGGATTTGAGATTGACGGTGATCTGGTGAAGTTTCGGTGATTTTGCTTCTTCTTGTTCTTTTTCTTATTCTTCTTCTAGGTTTTGTTCTTGTTCTTCATTGTATTTTCTTCTTCTTAGTACGTCTTGTTCTTTTTCTTCTCCTTCTTCTGATTAAGGATTTTTTCTTCTTAGTATCTTCTGCTTCTTCTTGTTGATCTTCTTCTTCTTTAGTTGTTTATTTGCCTAATGAACTTCAGTAGAAAACTATCTGTGATAGACAATGATATAGTCTTATCTTTGTATATACAATGATAGACCATTATCTTTGTCTATCACTAACTATTGTGATTCATTCTATTAGTGATAGATAGAGATAGTAATCAATCGTTGTCTATCTTCCTAATAAACTTTGATAGAAAACTATCACTGTCTATCAAGATAGACAGTGATAAAGCCTTATTTTTGTCTATCAATTAGTTTTCTCCGTGTTGTGTAGTATAGATAGTGATAGATTTTTATCTATGTCTATATGTAATATGTTCTTTTACTATTAGTTTCTTATATAATATTTTCCTCCTTTTGTAGTAATATGATATCATGGTGAATATTCCTATCATTGTCTTTTTATGGTGGACAGTGGAAGCATTATAATTTTTATGAGCATTATATGGTTACTGGAATTTTGGTGGACAATATGATAGAGTTTGATAGTTTAGTTGATTTGATACTTCAAGAGATTCAATTGGATGGTTTGCTAGAATTGTCAGTAATATTGGATATTGGTAAAGATAATATTCAAACTGTGTTTCCAATAAAACAAGACAAGGATGTTTGTTGGTATTTAACTTTGGCTAAAAATGCGATCACTAAACATCCTCTAATTGCTCACATAAGTGACTGTGCTTTGGAAGGATCTTCTACTTCTGTTAGTAGTGGTGATAGTATGTTACGTTTAGGTTATTTTTCTTCTTCAAATGATCAAGTTATAAGAGATATAAATTTTAATGGTGTTTTGAAGGAAAAAGATATACTTGGAAGTAAAGAAATACTGTCAAAGTTTTTTTACATAATAGCAATGAAGGAGAATTTCCAATTTAGGACTATAAGATCAAATTCAAAGCCACTTGAGTTTAAGTGTTTGGTAGAAGGCTATCCATGGTATGTTAGGACATCTCAATACAAAGGCAGTGAATTGTGGATGCTTAGGAAATACATTTCTAACCATGTTTGTTCAATGAATTCAACTCATAGTTGTCACAAACAAGCTTCTTCATCTATAATTGGTTATTGCTTAAAAGATGATTTTAGGTTTATCTCTACTAATCAATCCATTCCTAAAGATATTATGCATAAGGCTCGTACAAAAACTTGGTGTTAATATTAATTATCAAAAAGCTTGGAGGGCAAAAGAGCACATAATGAGGTCATTAAAAGGTAATGCAGCAGATTCATACAGCTTGATTCCAAGGTTTTTTGAAAAACTGAAGGAAATGAATCCAGGTATGACTGCTAATGCATTTTTCTTATGAAATTTCAATCACTGTTTATCGAAATAGACAATGATAGACACCTATCACCGTCTATCAGCAAGAGTTGTTTATCACTGTCTATCGAGATAGACAACAATAGACAACTATCACTGTCTATCAGCAATAGTTGTCTATCACTGCCCATCTTTGATAGACTGTGACGAGCATTTATCCTTGTTTATCTATTAATCTTTTCATGTATTTTTGCAGGTACGTACACTGCGTTAGAAATGGATGAAAATGGACATTTCAAATTTTGTTTCATGGTTGTTGGTGCATCAATTGTAGAGTGGAAATATTGTAGACCTACCATATCTGTAGATGGTACATTTTTAAAGTGTAAGTTTGTTGACACTCTAGTTAATAGTAGATGCTAATAATCAGATTTTTCGTCTTGCATTTGCTATTGTGGATTCAGAAAATGATACTTCATGGAGATGGTTTTTTGAAAACATGCGGAATAGTTTTGGGGATCCTGAAAATTTAGTATTTGTTTCTGATAGGCATCTTAGCATCCCGAAAGCAGTTTTAAGTGTTTTTAGGGATGTTGAGTATTGTGTTTGCATGCAGCATCTTTTAAGAAATTTGAAGCTTTCTTTTAAGGATCCATTGATTGACAAGTTTTTCTTTAGTTGTGCTAAATCTTACACTTTTGATGACTTTGAGTTTATATGAGATCAATGGAATCAATTTCTCCAAATATTCGAAGTTATCTTAGTAATGTTGGTTTTGAGAGGTGGTCTCGTGCATTTTAACGAAGAAGAAGGTATGGAATGATGACAACAAATATTGCATAAAGTGTAAATTCAGTTTTAAAGGATGTCAGAGATTTACCTGTTGCAAGTTTGCCTGATTCGATTAGAGATATATTGCAAAAGTGGTTTCATGATCGAAGTAAAGCTGCTTTTTCAAAGAAAACTGTTTTGAGTACTTGGGTTGTGAATATATTAGGTAAAGAACATGAAAAATCAAGAAGTTTCCTGGTATGTGTTATTTTTATATAGATATAAAAATGAATGATTGACATTGATAAACTTCTATCTTGGTCAACA
The DNA here is from genome assembly GCA_031780015.1 of Citrullus colocynthis. Taxonomy (NCBI): domain Eukaryota; kingdom Viridiplantae; phylum Streptophyta; class Magnoliopsida; order Cucurbitales; family Cucurbitaceae; genus Citrullus; species Citrullus colocynthis. The sequence continues at coordinate 38,488 of QLSR01000369.1, forward strand.
GTGATTTGCTATCTCTAATAGACACAAATATACTACTATCATGATCTATCAGACTAATAGACTCAATCAGTGTCTTTCTATAGACAGAGATAGATTACTATCATGATCTATCAGACTGATTTGCTATCTTAATAAGCATTTTGATTCTGATTGGATGTTTTTTTTCTTAGGTTGATCCAATTAGCAATGTTGAATGCAAAGTAATGGATGGAGGTGAACAATTCATAGTGAATCTAGACTTGGGATCTTGCACTTGTCGAGTATGGGACTTTGAGGAAATTCCTTGTGCACATGCACTTGCTGTTATTCAGATGCTTAATTTGGATTGTTATTCTTATGTATCTAAGTATTATTATTAAAAACTATTGTCAGAAACATATAAAGGTTGTGTTAGACCTGTTGGAGTTCATTTAGATTGGAGAATTGAAGCTGACATCATAAAAGCATTACCTCCTATTGTTAAACGTTAAGCTGGAAGACCTAAAAAACAAAGGATTCTATCTGTTGATGAATTTAAAAATTCATTAAAATGTAATCGTTGTGATCAGAAAGGTCACAATAGTAGGACTTGTAAATTTGAATCATTTAGTCAATGATGTGATCATTTTTTTGTATTTTTTTTTTCATTTACATGTACTGACAGATGGATTTATATTAAAATTTATGAAAGTTATCTTTTGATTTATTTTGTTCTTTAGTTGTAAACAAGTAGTATTTTGATTTTTCAATTGAAGCACAACAAACTAATCTTAGTGATAGACATTGATAGATGTTTATCTCTTCTATCTATTGATAAAGATTTATCACGTTTCTATCACTGCGATAAACATTGACAGATTTCTATCTATGTCTATCTCCAAATAGACTGAGTTTATTGGTAGATAGACATAGATATACAAATATTAGTGTCTATCCCTGTGTATTGGTGCTAAAGTTTTTATGCATAGCAAAAATTGTTTAAATGTCTGGCAGCATCTATCAAGAAGAACACAATAACCTAAAACATGTATGAAAATACGTAACAAAAGTTGTTAATTGTCTAACAAGTATCTTTCATTTACAACCTAAAATATGTTACCAAACCAAAAGTTTAGAAAGCAAACGTTCTAGAATTAAGATTGAGATTTTTGTTGAGAGATCTTAAGGTCAAAGCTTGGAATAGTATCCATCATTTTGTCCAATGCTGTCTGATTTAGGGAGTTTTTGCTGTTAGTTTTCTTATTTGGGGAGACCTTCTTTCCAATCTTACTCTTATTTTCTATTGCCTTTTTTGTTGGTTTTCTCTGTCTCTTTGGTTTCTCAACATATTTATCCTCAGCCACCTTAGGTTTAAACTTGTTTTTTTTGCTTTTCTTTGTCTTCAACAATTTGTTCCCCCTCTTGTTTTCTTTTTTTCCCTCTTGTTACAATCCCTTTATTCTTTTCTTTATCAGTATCTTCTTCAATTTGCTAAACTTGCTTCTTAAGTTTCTGTTCTTCATTTATTTGCTACAATAAAAAAAAAAAATTGAAGTTAAAAAGAAGAACAACATTATGGTTCATCAGATAAACAATGATAAACAAATATCACTGTGTATATATATACATTTACCTTTTTTCTCAATTCCCTGTTTTGTCTTTGTTTCCCTCATTTGATTCTCTTCTTATTCATTTCCAATTTCAATTTCTTCTTGAACTTCAGCTTCTTGTCCTTCAGTTTCGACTTCTTGCAAGAATAAGCAATTTGTAGTTAGTATTTTATAATCAATCTCAAAGATAAAATGATATAACATATTCCATTGCCAGGAAACATAAAAATAACACTGATAAACAATGATAGACAACTATCACTATCTATTGTTACAAAAACTTGTAACAAAAATGTCCTTCATTTCCGATTTCAATCTGCAAGAATAAGCAATTTTATAGTTAGTACATGGTTAAGTTACAATTAAAAAAATAAAATAACATATTCCAAGAACTTACCTCATCTGATTCGGTTGGCAATTGTTGTGTTTTTGGAGTTTCCAAATCTAAAGTTGGAATAGGTTCTGATTCCTCTTGAGTTTCAAGTTGTTGTGTTTGGATGTCAGATTCCTACAACAGAAAATAAAAATCAAAGACAAATATAAGAGCGATAGACAGTAATAGTGCGATAGACAGTGATAGACAACTATCACTGTCTATCAGTACAAAACCTTGTATACAAACCTTTGCTTGATTCTCTTTGTTATTTCCAATTCAATCTAGAATAAAACAATTTTATAGTTAGTAAATGTATTTTTACAATTATATAATAAAATTCAATATTCTAAAGACATACCTCATAGACATATTTTGTTGCATACTCCACTATTTCATAAATATTATAATTTTCTTCTTCCAAAACTTGAAGGCTACAAGAAGGAGGTTTGTTTTTCAACACAGTATGGTCATCCTTTTTTTCTTTTTCTTTTAGAAGATTTTCATATGGAAGTCTATCCTTCAGACTATCCATTATTGTTTTCAAAAAACTTATGAATTCTTTTTAGCCTTGTTTCAAATTGTTCTGTTCTTGTTCAAGTCTCTTTTGGTCTTTTTTCAGTTCTTGGATTTCTTTCATCATTCTTTTTGTAGATATATTGTTTCTTCATTATTCTTCAATCAATTCCTCAATTCCTTTATTTTGTCGTTCTTCTTTTTCTTTTTGGTTGTCTTTTTCTTAGTCTGCCATCTCTGCCTTTTCCAGATCTATGAAATACTTCACGGCGATTGATTGAGATTCTTCTTCTGTTGATTGTAGTGGAATGATACAAAACTACAAGTAAACAAATGTTAAGTTGTTAGAAAACAATAATAGTAGCATTGTGCTTGTGATAGATAGAGATAGTAGTCTATCGTTGTCTATCACTGACAACAACGATACTTTTCTATCTTAATCTATCACAGATAGACTGCGATAGACTATTATCTCTGTCTATCAGACAAATGATAGACAATGATAGGTGTATCTCAATTGTTGTTAATGTTAAAACAAAATGGAAAAAAAAAAAAAAGAATGACTTACATCATTTGCTTGAAAGATGTTTTCATGCAAAATTCTTCATTCATCTGAGTCGAGACACTCCCATGTCATTATTCTTGGACCATTGTTTGGAATTTTTTTCCAAAACCAACATCTAAAGTTGAAGGTTTTGGAATCATTTCAAAAACCCAATAAACTAAGGCCAGGGAATCCTTGAAGGTAGACAACATCCTTTTCAGTATATGAAGCTTTCTTGAAGTATTGGTAGGTGAGGTTGTATGACAACCTTCCCCAAGGGTAGTCTTTGAAGAGTTGTTTATTGTCTAGAATATCTAAATGTTTCCAATTGATATTGTTGTGTGGTTGCTTTGGGACTAAGAGACTCACCAAGATATAGAAGTTGGCTAATTTAACCTTAACTTTTATTAATCTAAAGTTTTATTTGAGCATATGTGAAAGGTAGAGACCAAAATATGATTAATTTTGGGATAACAACCAAAACAAGATTAGAATATTCAATTAAATGGTAAATTATAAGACATATTAATTAATTGTCGTAAAAATTAATGTCCAAAATTTACCATCCACTTATCTCCCATTCCCCATGTTTCCCTCTCTACCAATATATAGAAAATGTGGGAGGTCAAACTTTTATCCCCACGATTTTCTCTCTCTTGAAATCAACACGGTTTTAATTTGACTAAAAAAAAAATAAAAGAAACTATTTATAACCATTTATTTATTTTCTTATAATTTTTTTTTGAATAGAGAAAGAAATTAGATCGGAAGCGATCCGCCAATGAGTTGTGGTTTTTACAATCTTTTGAAAGCAAAACTTACTCCAAAACCACCTTAACACCAACGAATAATTTTCTCTCTCTTCCTCTTTTTCTCTCTAAACTTTCAACTTTCTGATCCGCAGGAGGGAAATTGGTTGGCAGCAAGAAACTCACCATTGATTCTCCGATTTGGAATTGTGGATCGATTTTTGCCTGAAGAACGCATTTAATTTGTTGGTATTGTATTGAAGGACGTGGATTGGAGGTGAATCTTGAGGGATTTTTGGGAATTTTTTTTTTCTTTTCTGTTTTCTTTTTGTGGAGTCTTGATCTCAATTTCGAAGTCATTGTCGGTGGGGTGGTTGATGCGAGCTTAGATTTCATGGTGGTATTTGGCCGCCATGGATGTTGGTAGGCACGGTGGGGAGGCTGTGCTAGGGTTGTTGTTGTTGTTGTTGTTGTTGAGTTGTCGTGGCCAACGATGACTACCTGAAGGAAGCTGCATAGAGGATGATGCAGCTTCACTTCTCGCCTAGCATGAGAAGCATCACGATCTCGACCAATAATGGCTTTATTGATTTCATGAAGATCAAGGTTGCAGCTCGCCATATCTCTTACCGGACCATTTTCCACACCTTCCTCCTTCTCGCATTTCTCTTGCCTTTTGTCTTTATCCTCACTGCCGTCGTTACCCTCGAAGGCGTCAATAAGTGCTCCTCGTTTGGTACTACACTTTACCATTTTATTATGTTCTTGATCTTCCCCCTCAAATAAAGAAGTTTACGTTCTTTTGGTTTATCCATCTGCGACTCTATCATATAGATCTTAAGGATTGATAATCCGATGGTTGCTCAAGCCTCGTTTATTGGACGAGAAATTTATTTTTTTCCATTTTGGGCTGATTTATGATAGTTCTTCGTTTTCCGTATGGTTTTGTTTGTGAGAGCATCAAGAGAATCGCATATGATTAGATGATTTGCTTTCTAAGATCAAGACTATAATATGCATTGCTGTGTTAGGTTTGAATTATTATCTTCAAGATGCTTTTTCTTGATTTTTAATCGTATTCTTTTTCCTCGTTATAAATGGAAAAAAATGCGCACTGGAAACTTGATCTAGTGCGAATCTGAATAGAAATTCAATTTAGCTATTCGTGGAATTTCGTTGGTTGCTAAAGGTCATCTACTTCTCTTTCTCTCCCTTCCGGCTGAAATGCTTGTTTTTGTTTGTACATCTGGTCTGCTGATAGTCTTCGTGATTATTTTCATTTTGTTTTGTAATTATGCATTCTTAAATGCTTCGTCTATGTTTTCTTCTCTTACCTGGCTTCTCCCTGCCGTCACCAGCCCTTCTTAGTTGTTTTGCGACATCAATAGTGGATTCATATTTATGTTTTTATTTACTCTGTTTCAGATTGTTTAGGCAGGCGGTTGGGCCCACGGCTTCTTGGTAGGGTTGACGGTTCAGGGGTAAATAACTCCTTTCTCATGTGTTCATAACAATGTTTCGAATTTTATAATATGCTTCAGTTGGCTGCATATGTTATTAACTTGAGCTCTTTTCTCTTGGTCATGGTTAAATGTTGCTTCAGAGACTTGTCAGTGACTTTTACAAGATTCTCAATCAAGTTAGAACTGAGGAAATACCCGATGGACTAAAGCTGCCCGATTCTTTCACTCAATTGATTTCAGAAATGCAGAATAACCAATATGATGCAAAGACCTTTGCTATAATGTTGAAGGGAATGGTATGTATTGTGCTACAAATTCATATACATAGTGGAAAATGTTTTTTGTTACTTCTTTCACTCGCTATGTTCTTTTCCACTGTAAAATTTACTGTTGTACTAAGGAAATATTACAACATTTCTTGTTAGTTAGAGTTGGCACCAGAGCATCTGTTCCTCAGTTTAGACCCATGGATAATAAATACTGTTAACCTTTATAAAATGATGCAATTGGGATGTCAAAAGCTGATGAGAGGTAGCTTCGGTAGCATTCAGGTTTCTTGTCTGAGGCAAATGCTAGGGTAGCATAAATGGTTTTTCTTTTGAAGTGAATGATTTTATTTTTGATGCATTTGTCACTTCTAGGGTTTCTTGACATCAACATTTAGCTTATATGGTTTTGTAATAATTTTTTTTGTAATACGTATATATAGAAATTTTGAATGTTGTATTACTAAAAGCTTGCTATGATTTTGATATTTTGGCACCCTAGGTATAGGACAATCTGTAGCATGTTGTTAACTCTTAACCTGTTTAGACATTAGCAAAGAAATGATAATGGTGTTAAGCAAATGATTCCATGACCAACCTGGATGTAACCATAAAACATTAGAAATGATTTTTTGGAAATTGTGGTAAAATATTTTAGTTTCTTGGTGGCTCCTTTCTTTGTAATTAATTATCTTTCATTGTAAAAACTAGAACTGAGAAGTGAGAATACATGAGATGGAATTATCTTTCATTATAATATTCATGGTATTTTTTGAAAAAGTTTTAAAACAAAATTTCTTTTAAATTACAATAGCTTGTACAAGAAGCATGCTCTGTGAATTGTGTTTAATAGAAGGTTGAGATGAAGTTATCTTTCATTATAATTTTCATTGTATTTTCTGAAATTTTTAAAAAATGAAATTCCTTTTAAATTACAATAGCTTACACGTAAGAAGCATGCTTGTGACAGACCTGTGTTTAATAGAGGGCTGGTGTTCGACACGAACATGCTGAGACACATGCCTAACGTGTGTTTGACACAACTAGGCGTCTAGTTATTTTATTATTTTCTACTTCTTTGACACATTGGCGACATGCTCATAGCACTTTTTTTATAGGGCTGTTTTCAAATATAGCAAAATGAACAAAACTATTTACAAATATAGAAAAATTTTACTGTCTATAGAAAAATTTCACTGTCTATCAGTGATAGACCGCGATAGATGTCTATCACTTGAGCGATAGACTATGATAGACTTCTATCACTTAAGTAGTAGGAGTCTATCGCTGTTTATCACTGATGGACAGTGCGATTTTTTTATATTTGTAAATAGTTTGATATTTTTTATTAATTTTAAACATAACAAATTTTATACCTTTTGAAAAGCTCTCTGGATTAAATAGTCCACTTGATTAATTAAATACTGAATGTAATACGGAAAAAAAACCCACTAGGTTAAAGAACCCACTAAGAAACCTGAACATGTTGCAATGACAATAGGAAAAAGAGTTTGCCTTCTTTATATTCTTGTTGTTTTTCTTGTCTGTTTTGTTCTAGTTTGATGAAACTAAGTGAACATACTTTTCAAAGTATTGGATATTTAAAGTATGTCAAGATATTTACACACACACAAATTTGAAAAAGTAACTAATGTATTCTGTGTGTCACGCCCAGATTCTTAGGTTTGTAGTTTTCCCTTCACTAAAAGTACTTAAAGCTACAATTCAATAGGACGTGGTTCCTTGAATTTGTTCTTTAACGTGAATCTGGAGCAGTCTAAAAATGCTGTGATAAATATGTTAAACCCATTACATCCATGTTGAAGTAGCTTCTTTGTGGAGCAATTGCTTTTATGATCTCGTGTAACCATTGCCTTCTTTTTAGGTGAAGAAAAAAACTAAATTTTTTCTCAGCTCTTCTACCAATGTTTAAATCTTTTTTGTATAGATCAGGTCTGTCAGCATTATAATGAATTCATGCCTGAAATTGGAAATTTGAGTATATTCAATGTCTTCAGATGAACACTTGTACATCCATTATCTCATCTCATCTGATATTATCATTCTCGTTTCATCCAACCATTTCTTTTCCACATCTACCTGGATAAATTCAACATTTGTAATGAATGAGTAGAACTTTGATTGCGTTGACTTCCTTTGCTATATTTTATTAAGATTTTAAGGCCATATATTTGATTTAATGTGTTCTTCCTAATTCTTCCTAAAAGAGGAAAAGGAAAAGAAAATCTACATGTCTTCGAAGGTTGCAAGCACACCTAGGAACAAACTTTCAATTTGGAAATAGGAATGCAGAAACTCAAGGGGCCATAAAAACATGGGGACGTAGTAAACAAAAATTTTATAGCTTGGCGTCACTTGACTTGATGAGTTTATGAGTTACATTTTTCAAATCATACTTTTCGAATTTCTCTATGATGATCTAAGACGTTTAATTTCTAAATCTATTCATGTTTCCTTCCCTTAATGTTAATATTAATAGTTGGTTAGACTTATAAAAAGTTGTTCTTTATTGGATAAGGTTCTACATTTTCGATCAGAAGTTACCACTAAATTGGGTATTATCTTATTTTTTGTTTTAATTATATTTCAGATTGAGATTTTCTCATTGATACTATAAGGTCCATTGTGCAGTTCTAATGTAATGTCTTTTATCCTGCGTAGATGGAGAAATTTGAAAAGGACATTAGGGAGTCTAAGTTTGCAGAGCTGATGCACAAGCACTTTGCTGCTAGTTCTATTCCAAAGGGCATCCACTGCCTGTCTCTTCGTTTAACTGATGAATATTCGTCAAATGCTCATGCACGCAAACAACTGCCTCCTCCAGAGTTACTTCCTTTACTTTCAGATAACTCTTATCACCACTTTATTTTGTCGACCGACAACATTTTGGCCGCTTCTGTTGTAGTCAATTCTGCTCTGCAGACTTCTCTCAGACCTGAAAAGATAGTATTTCATGTCATTACTGACAAGAAGACTTATTCTGGTATGCACTCATGGTTTGCACTAAATTCTATTGCACCTGCAATTGTTGAAGTGAAAGGCGTTCATCAGTTTGATTGGTTAACAAGAGAGAACATCCCAGTGCTTGAAGCTGTAGAAAACCAGAATGGGATAAGGAGTTACTACCATGGGAATCACATTGTTGGTGCAAATCTCAGTGATACAACTCCACGGATATTTGCTTCAAAATTGCAGGCTAGAAGTCCAAAATATATATCCTTACTCAATCATCTTCGCATTTATTTACCAGAGGTAAGTAGGCTTGTTCTGTGATACTTTCAAATGTAAGATCGTCAAACAAAGTTGACTAGAATATTTTAGGAAGTATAACTTTCCTTTTTTGATTGCTTCAAACTCAATTTGTAAGATCTTCAAGTTTTCATGGGGTCAGGAGTTGGATCTATAATCTTGATTGCTGCATCCTAGGTTTTGTTATTTCATGATGATTAGTAACTATGAATTTGTTCTCCCTTCTTTCTCCCAATCAATTGAAATCTGTCGCTGTCAACTGAAATGAGAATGCAAAACATGTCTAGGTTGTATTATAAAAGTGCAGGTAACTATTATTGGACTGCAGTAACTATTTCATGCTTGAGGCTTAATTATTTTACCTTGATGTTAATTGCAGCTCTTCCCAAACCTGGACAAGGTGGTTTTCTTGGATGATGATGTTGTGATTCAGCGGGACTTGTCTCCTCTTTGGGACATTGATCTTGAAGGAAAGGTAAATGGAGCTGTGGAAACTTGTAAAGGTGATGACGAGTGGGTAATGTCAAAGCGGTTCCGCAACTACTTTAATTTCTCACATCCAATCATCGCAAAACATTTAAATCCTGATGAATGTGCCTGGGCCTATGGGATGAACGTTTTTGATCTTCGTGCTTGGAGAAGGACAAATATACGGGAAATTTACCACTCATGGCTGAGAAAGGTAATACACATCGCCTTTCTTTTAATTTCATGACATAGATGCATCTTATTCATTTGTTTTGATGGTTGGGTTTTCTATTTTAGAATCTGAGGTCAAACCTGACAATGTGGAAGCTGGGTACCCTACCCCCTGCTTTGATTGCGTTTAGAGGCCAAGTTCATCCTATTGATCCTTCATGGCACATGCTTGGGTTGGGGTATCAGGAACGGACCAATGTTGAGAATGTGAAGAATGCAGCAGTTATCCACTACAATGGGCAACTAAAACCATGGTTGGAGATTGGGTTCGAGCATCTTCGGCCCTTCTGGACCAAGTATGTCAATTACACCAATGATTTTATAAGAAACTGTCACATCGTGGAATCATAGTGAATTGTGAAAGAAGTAACTGAAAGGAGGATGAGCAAGCTCAGCTAAAATGAATTGGTTGGGCAGATGAGCAACATTTTCCTTGTCCAATCAATCCGTTTGGACTAGTACGCCGATGGGGAATTCACATTGGTCTCAGCATCAGATTCATTCTTTCAGTTTGTAGGCAATAGAAATTCTTGGTTATTTTTTAAAAAATATTTTTGGGTACTGTTAATTCATATGTTGCTGCAGGGGTCTGAGTTTAGTTCTCCTGGTTACCACTACTACTAAGTGGAATAGAAGAGAGGATATTAGGAAAGAAAAAGGTTGATTGATGCCTATGCTGTCATGCCATTAGGTGCACAGAAGAAGGTCTAGGACAGCCCTCCCTACAAACAACATTTTTCCTGCCAGTTGCTTTTCATTTTTCCTGTTTGTTCATTTTCATCTGATACCCATATTATATAGTCATTTTTTAGAAAGTAGGATATGGAAAGAACATTTGCAACTACAGGTCCCATCCAACTGGGTTTTTTCTTTTTCTTTTATTTTTTTTTAGGTTCATATCTCTATTCGTTTTGTAATATTCACGATATACATTCGAATTCCAAACAAAATGTGCAGAAAATTCTTTTTCTCCCTCTTTTACTTATAATTCCTTCTCTTTATTTTCAATTTCTATTGTTTTCTTTTAGTCCTTTCTAGTTATTTCTCAGTACTGGGAACTAAAATAGTCTGGTTATAATAGTCCAACTTATTTCTTAATTTCTGCATAACTCAATTGATTCAAATTGTATATTTGTAAAAGAGATAACAAAAATTTATGATACTCAAACTTATACAATTATTAATAAGTGGCCTTGAGCCTCCAAATTTATAGAATTTTAGCTTTTAAACTTATACAATTGTTAAAATGTGTTTACTTTTATTCAAATTTTTGTTTTTATCATAATTTATTTTCTTCCTCCGTAGAACTAGATAAAAATGTGAAAAATAATCATTTTCCTACATTTTTTTAAAATTTTCTTCTTGTCATATGAACTTGAAGATCAGATGCCAAGTAGGGTTAGCATGATAGACCGAAAAATCGAGCCGACTAACATAACTGGTCTAACCGAAGAGGAGGGACTTAGTCGGTGTCGGTTTGGGAAAATTTCAAACCGACATTTTTTATAAAAAGAAATTCAAAGAACAAAACCGACCTAGATCAATTGAAATCAGATTTTCACTCCTGACGGTCAAGATTTGTTTGAACATTTATTAAATCGACCATAGTTGGTTCGATGGCGGTTTGGTAACAAAATTGACTCCGACTGATTGCTGCACAACCATAATGCTACAAGAATTAGCATTAAATGTTGTGTCCAAATTTACAAGCAAAAGTAGCTGCAAATGAAATGAGGTGAATTAAGGAAGAATTTGATGATTCTTTTTTTGGCAATATATTAGAAGTGCAATTGTCTTATAAAGATTTAAGAAAGTCATGGGTTTGTCCTACATTGAAAAGGTTTAGGAAATTATGGGCATCCTATGTTGAAAAAGTTCAAGAAAATCATGAGTTTGCACTATAAAAGGAGCCTATGCCTTTATTTTTCAATTGTTCCAATTTACACTTTAAATTTAGTATTTTAACCCTAACTAAATTACTTTGTACTTTTCTAGTCTGAGAGCAGGAAAAATGTGTGAGTAGTCAAAAGCTTATTCTATTTGATTGCGATGATTTTTCACATAGTGGATTTCTGCCCCAAATTTAGAGTTTTCCAGGTAAACTCTTGTATTTCCAATTTTATTATTTTCTTTTAATTTATTTATTACTTTTCTGCTTATTCTTGCGTAGAAGTGGGGGCTTTTCCTAAAAAAAAATCATGCTCCAATCATGGAAGAAAGACTTTAAGTTGGACTCCAAGACTTTGGATGGTTTCAAAATTATGGATGGCTAATTAAAAACAAGGATTTTCAGATTTATAGAGTTAATTAATGGAAAATTACTATAAATAGAAAAAAAATATCAAACTATTTATAAATATAGAAAAATTTCACTATTTATTAATGATAGACTATTAAAGATATCTATTGCTTGAGTGATAGAAGTTTATCGTGCTCTATCTCTCCAACAATAGAAGTCTATCACGATCTATCGCTAATATATAGTGAAAATTTTCAATAGTTTGACTCATTTTGCTATATTTAAAAACATCTCTTAATTAATTGTATTTTCAGTTTTGTGTCTTTATATATGTTTTTCATGTTAAATTTACATTATGGCTAATTGTGGCATAGAGTGTAAGAGTTATAACCTTTCAAAATGCCTCTTAGAATATCAGGCTACCTATGTAAGTTGCACTCATGATGATAGAAATGAGAAATGAGAAAATTCTGAAATGTAGAAATTTTGGTTTTGTCTCTTATGTGTTCTTGTGGTAAAATGCATAAATATTTGGAGTATTCAAGTGAGGATTGATCTATTTTGCTTGTGGAGTACTTTGAAGATTAAGGGTTGGTGGGAATTTCAAAGCTTTCTCTAATCCTTGGTTTATTAGATCATCTAAGTAATATGTATCTAACCTTTCTTTGGGGTGAGATTAAACTCATTTTAGGGTTGTTGGGTTTGAAATCTTTGAGTCCTGTTGTTAAACATGGTTCTTAAATCCTATAGCTCTAGGGTAATATCACCTATAGCAATCAATTATGTAACCCTTACTAGTTTTTCCAACATTCTCAATTGGACGGAGGAACCTAAATCGTGCCATATATATGAACTATGCCATATATATGAACTTCAAGAATACACTATATGCTATCCAAATTCATAATGAGAACTTGCAATTATGTGAAGTCAAGTGAAATTTATGAAGAACTTGTTCAGGTCCCACACAGGCTCTGCTTTCTTTTTTGTGTCAAACTTCATTTACGAAACAAAGTCTTCAAGTGGGACTTCTTAACTCATGGATGGTTGTAAAGATATGGGTTGCAAATTAACAAATAATTTCAAATATAATATATTTATTAAAGAAAAATATTTTAAATGATAAACCTATTAAAAATATTTACAAATGATAGCAAAATATCACAGTTTATCTGTAATAGACCAAATAGATTGCGACTACTATTTGTGTCTATCTATCTGTGTCTATCATGACATAAATAAACATAGATAGTAGTTTATCGCGTTTTATCACATTAGACAGTAAAATTTTGCTATACTTATAAATATTTTGGTTCATTTTCCTATATTTGAAAACAACTTTTTTTTAAATGTAATTTCAAATTTTAAGTTAGTTTATTTGCTTTTATGTTACATTAAGATTATGGTTAATAATAGTAAAAAATTGTGAGTGTTACAACTCTTGAAAAGCCTCATAGAATAACTAGGGTTATATTTTGAGGCCTATATAAATGCAATGTAATTTGTCAAAAAAGAGAGACTTGGACAATGTAGTAAAAAGAGCATTTGAGCTTTCTTTTAGCCTAGAGCTATGTTTCCTTTGTAATTCTATGGTATTTAGGTTACATGTCTAGAATCATTCAAGCTTGACTTAATTGATCTTGCCTGTGGATTGATTCGAAGATCAATGATTGATGGGAGCCATAAACTTTGTCTGATTCGTGGTTTGCTGATTGTCTAAATAATCCGTCATCTAACCCTTCTTAGGGGTTGAGATCATCTTAATTTTAGAGTCGTTTGGGGTTGAGATCTAAATGTCTTGTTTGTCAACAAGATTGTTAAATCTTAATTCTCAAAGGTTACCTATCATTTGGCATAAAAGCTTAGACTCTAGATCTGATATATGTTTTCGCTGTTATTGTTTTCTTGTTTTTTTTTTTTTTTTTCTATTCATCTCGTCACATTCTGTCCATTTTATGAAACTCGAAAAAAAATTCTCATATTTAGAAGTGTTCCCATGCGTTTTTGTAAATTTCAAGGTTTTAGATCAAAGTCTTCTCGACAACATTCTTTTTTTTTTTTAGGTCTTCAAGTTCAACTTCCTTCCATATCAAATATTTGTGTTTTTGAAAATTAGTCAGTATAAAAAAAGTTGCTATTCCTAAGAGCATTTGTTCTTAAGTTGTCATTTCTTTCTCAAAAGCATGCCAGATCTGAAATATTATTATTTGATCTCATTTAATTTCATCATTTGGTATTCCGTCTCATATGTTACACACCTTAGAAATTTGTAAAAGGTGGTTGTTGACATTAAATATGGTAGCTACATTTAAGCACATTGAATTTTCCAACCATTAGTTAAGAACGTAACTCCAATGTTTCAAATTTCAGCAAATAGATTAATTCTTAAGAGTGTAAATGTGTGCACTAGTCCTTCAATGTTCAATCCAAACAATACTTTAGATTCGATAAAAAATCTTCTTGAAGAAGGGGAGAATGATATGAATGGAGAAACCTAAATTATATCATATGAACTTCAAGAAAGATCCAATAATGCACACTACATGCTATCAAAATTCACACGAGAAGAACTTGCGATTATGTGAAGTTAAGTGAAATTTATGAAAAATCAAGATTCATTTATGAAACAAAGACTTAATATTGATTACTTAATTTTCTCATTCTCTTTGCTTTTTACGTTTGACAACGTGTATGTATGGATGTGTTTTAAAGCTATGAGTGGTTAAACACTTTAGTTCTACAGTGTTGATGATTTATGTATGAAAATTTAAGTTAATGTTTTAGACTTTTTATAGATACTGTAGAATAATATGTTTATCAATGTTATTGTGCTTTAATTCTTATTGATTGACCTTCAATGAATGTTAGATTAGATGCCCTTGGGAGCCCTCATAGAACACACTCTTTAAGAATAATCTCTAAGATTACTCTAAAACTCTTCCTCTAGAACTTATCCCAATTTTCTTATAAAAGTTCTAAGAAAATTCTTCTTTTCGTTCTTACAAGAAGTGGTTCCTGCAAACCGGATCCTTTTCAAAGTCATAACAAGGAAGTCTTTTGGAAAATGAAGACTATCGGTTCAAGGAGAAGTTTTTGCTAAAATTATAGATTGAAAAAGGTATGTTGTTTAACTTTTTCTTAACTTTTTGTATTCTTAATTCTTTCAAGAAATCAAAGAACGTGATCACAAGCTTCCGTGATTTGATCTCTTGTGGAATGATACTCGGTATCTTAGACCGTTTTACTAAACTATTACTTGACGAGTGTGCCTGCACTCATCAATTTTCATTGTCCTTTTGTTTGGACAATCTCTATTAACATGCCCTATGTCACACCCCTTTTCGAATTAACCTCCTTAACCCTAAATGAGGTGTGAGGACAACAAACATCACCCTTTTGTGATGCTTACCGTTCGACTTTTAACTTTCTTGTCTTGTTCCTAGACCAAGCTTAAGCAGCAAGGATGGAACAATTACATTTAAAAAATTCTTAGATGAATTTACAACTAAGTAATGTCCAGTAAAGTATAACTATCTTGTGACAAACCTCGACCTTGCGTAGCAACAAGAACTTTTCTGCTACCTAAGAGGAAAGTATAAAGGAAACAAGTGAGCTAGATGCTCAGTCAGTGGCTACATTAATAAAGCATAAGGTTCCCTTTTGACCCTTTAAACATACCGAATATTTTAAATTTTAACACATCATAATGAGGTTTACTCAAACCTCAATATCGGTGGTTATCTCTATACTATACTCATTCCCTGCTGGCTCCACTTGGCTCGACAGACTGTCATGGTCATTCCATCTATGTGCACATAGACCTACCTCTTTATGGGCTTAGAAGCTAGACCTGTTGTTCCTCTCACCATTCCATGTGAGGTTCTTCCAACAGGCTCAGAATCTAGGTTACGGTAACCCTCTGACCATCTGGTGAGATTCTGCCACAGACTTGGATTCTAGATCCTTAGATCCTCCGACCATCTTGTGCAGTATTCTCGTTCTTTACAACATAACAACATACAATGTAAGGGAAATAATATTAATTGTTTAGAAAAGAAACCACTCGTTGTAAACTAGGGGTTTGGCCTTCAAATCCTCTTGACCTTGTTCCCAAACTCCTTGTCCTTTCAAAAACTTAGTTTATTCTTCACCCTTGAGGATACGATTTAAGTTTCTAATCCAACATATACACAACAAGCCCTAAAATAGCAAGTTTGGATGCCCATGACCTTCTTTGGACGCCTGAAATTATTCTTCTGGACGTCTGGTACATAGCTTGGACGCTTAGAGCACTGCTTGGATGCGTAGATTGTGCTGTGGATGCATGGACTGCACACCTTGGACACCTGGACTACTTGGTTGGATGCCTGGTTGACCTTTTTCCCGAGCAAAAATTCTTTCTTTTCTCAAAGCCCTCTCTCCTGATGAACTTTCATTTTGAAGTGAATTGTGAGATTTCTAAAGGTTTCAAGTTCTATTTATAGGCTTAGGAAATCATCCTTGTCATCCCAGAACTACCTTAAGTTCAACACATCAACTTCTATGTGTCTTCACCATGCATGACTTATACATGCATGCTGCCAACTCCTACTTCAAATTTTTCTAAGTACCCAAGTATAGTGAAACTCACCTCCTAGCTCAACACTTCCTACTTTGTCACTTAGTCAAATGCATGCTCTGTTGACACTCACCTTTTGAAGTGTTCAACTCGAAGTTTAACCACCTCCTTACTTTCTATCTTTTTGGACGCCTATCTAAGCCTTTTCCAAGACTTTTCATGTGTTCAACTAGGCCCAAGTTAAGCTTGAAGGAATTGAATTCCCAGCGAAAGCGAATGATCGCCTTGTGTGATTAAATTTGTTTTTGGAAAACCAAAATTACAGAGAACATGCAATAAGGATAAACAACAAAATATTAGCATGCTTAGGAGAAGAATAAAAGAAAACGATATTTCCTACCTTTGAAGACTGTTTTTGTTATAGAAACTCTTCTCCTTTTTGAATTACGAAACAGTGAGAACCTCAAATGAAAAACCAAACAACTCTTCTTCTCTTTTGGATCACCACTACAATGGAAACCTTACTATTTTCTAGGTAGAATCAAAGAGGAGTTGTAGGCTCTCTTTGAATTTTGGCAAGGGAATTATTTTGGGAAGAAGAGAGAATTGGAGAGGGAGAGTTCTTGAGATTAAATTACAGAACAGTTTTGTAACCTGTAACTTCACTCACCTCTTCTTTTTACGTAAAATGTGAGAGAGAGAACCAGAATAACTCCCTACGTAGGAGTTATTCAATATAATAATAACAACAACAACAACAACAACAACAACAACAACAACAACAACAACAACAACAACAACAACAACAACAACAGTATTAATTAATTTAATTATATTATATTAAATCTTATTTAATCAATAATTAAATAAATCAAATTAATTAACTAATTAAATAATTAAATATCTCATATTTAATTTAAATTTGAATCATATTCAAACAAGATTTTCTCACATAACCTGTAGTTTTATTGTTTATATTAATTTTAACATATAGTTTTTATACGAATCTCATTCATATAATTAATATTGAAATCTCATTTAAATATTCATCTCTCTTATAATATAAAGTATAAATTCTGAATCTCATTCAAAGTAAACTTTATACTATAATGTATCTATATATATTATGCTAATTGTATCACATACAATTAATTTTCTTATTAATTTGAACATTTCAAATTAACTAAAAAGTTTCACTCTAATACTAATCCTTTATGAGCTAGCAAGGGGACCTTATGGACCTATAGTTAGAAGTTCCAATGATATGAGATTAATCAATTAAACTCTTTAATTAGATTAATCAATATTCATTAACTGTAGGTCACTCCACTAAAGACTTACAATTGCACTCTTCGCACTACAGATATATTTTTGTGTCCACGGAATTTACTAATTAACAGTAAGTTGACCCTTCACAAATTACTCATAATTACAGCTGGTTCAACTTACTGTTTTACTCCTGTAGTTATATTTAACTTCTCAAGTACCACTGATCCCTCTGATGAACATGTTTATAGTCTAGTCCAACTATAAACTAACTCCTCTCGAACCAGTGAGAGGGTGAGACCTCATTGCTCAAGACCCGGAATTAGTTCTTAAGTGAGTAATTTATCTACTTGCCTTAAACACGAGAAGGAGTGAATTCCATCTTGTGAAGATATGTTCCCAACTGCCTTATCAGACAAATCCCCAAAATGGTACGCTTGTTGAGTCTGTGATTTGGCCACTCTCACCCATACATATCAAAAGATTGCCCTCATAGACAGGAGTTCATAACTTACTCAAGATTAAGGTCGTGTTACCTATAGTCATCCTATGAAATGTTAATTTCTACAATTAATAAAGTTACAAAGAGAAATTAAATATTTCGCAGTCCGGTCTTATACAAACTCTTTGTATAGGATATCCCTACTCACATGTCTCCACATGAATGATTAGGATCAAATCGTTAAGTAACACTTTACAACTTCTTGTAACAATTACAAAGTGGGTTGTATTCGCAGTGTTACTAGAATAAGGCACCCAACCTGTCACACCCTCACCCAGATTATCCTACAACCTAGGTTCAGGAGTGAGACCACACATACGTATCACGAGGAAACATTTAAATCATCACTAACCTAACAGCTCAGTCATGCCAATCAGCGGAAACTATAATTACTTAATAGTACTAAGTGGACATTTCAACAAGAAATTTCATTATCTAAAAGATTAAGTTTACAAACACCAACTCTCTCTCATGGACATGCGTATATTCGAGAAGTAGGAATACAAAGAATATTTACAAGTCCCTAGGAGGTACACCAAAAGTTCTATGCCCAGACGAGGTTCTCTTCTAGTTAGGCGTTTGAATCGCGCTCGCTACCTGAGGCATCAACAACAAACAAGCAAAACAAAGAGTGAGCCTAAGCCCAGTGAGTGGTTAACAAGCAAGAATATGTATCACGTATCCAAACAATACAAACAATAATCACATACATATCCCTATTACGCTTTACTTTCAATTACTCAACCCGTGCCTTCACTCAACGGCCCTCAGCACGTATGCCTTCACATCATGTCCCTCGGCATCATCATTCATTATCATTCATTCCCTTAACCTGTCCCGTATGCCGTCACCTTTGGTCCCTAGGCATACCATTCAAACTCTTATTATTTCAGCACCTTCACCTACGGTCTCTCAGTGCTAAGCCACACATCTCATATTAGACTTCCATATGCTTTCGCCTATGGTTCCTCAACTATGGATCCATTTTTCTCCACTCAAGTGCCTTCACATCCTGTCCCTCAACACTGAGTATATGATATCATCTTCCCACATGCCTTCACTTATAGTCCCTCGGCATTGGGCTCTCATACCTAACATAATCATCACTTCCTTTCAAACATTCACATAGTCACATGACATCTCAAAGAAACATGTATGCACACTACAAACACAAACATATAACATATCAATATCATAAATCACTACGCACAAGAAAATAGAAACCACTCACAAATTGTCCTTCGTCCCAAATGGGTTATACGCCTTCCCGACCTCTTCTTGGCCTTAGGAGGTAAACTTGGCCAATTCTTCACTGGTTTGTCTCTCCCTTGCGTTTAGAGTAAGGCTGTCCTGCCATCTCCACCAAGTTTTCTAAGACAGCTTGATATCTTCTTCTTTCCTTTCACTTCTTGCTCAAAATTTCATGGAGTTTCTCCTTCCCGTTTAACAGATATAACGACTTTCCTCCATACTGCCCAGATTTCTCAGCAAAGCTCAAAATTTTAGCTAAAGTCTATTCCTCGTTAGTGAGATATCCTCAAAATACCACGCCTCGCTCTAAACGTTCGACAGCAGGTAAGTGTTCTGCTCTCTCACTCTCCTTCAAAAATGGTGGAAACCCTCACTTTCTTCTCTGTTTCCCTCTTTTCTCACTCTCCTCGACCCTTCAGCTATGAAATAACACCGTTTTAATCCTCTGGCTATGTTAAAATAATAATTAAATGGTCGAGTTTATCCTTTAACCCAGTTAACCGACTTACTTTGTCTAGAAACTTCACACCGGCCCAAGAATTTGCCCAAGTCCATTCACACATTGAAGTTCCAGATGTAGCGCCATAGACTTGACGCAGACGCCTCTCATGCATGTGTTACACCATTTCCTGATGCATGGTACTCTTTTCTCTTCGACGCATGATATCTCATCACCAACTCTCGATCATTCCTTAGCGCAACACAATGCTTTCGTCACACTATGCTATTAGCGTCAGTCACCGCATCGCATAGTAGAATATTTCTTCGACGCATGGTCCACCATCACTAACGCACAAGTATACTTCTCCTGTCAACGCATGGCATCTCTTGGGAGTTTCTGTTGAACACTTAAACATATTTCATATTTTAACCAAGGCGCCTCTGTTAACCGCATGATTCGTCACGCCCTTGTAAATTTTCCTCGGCGCCTAACTTTTACTGTCAACGCATGGTTCTCTTCGCTGGTCTCCAACGCATAGCTCCTTACCGATGCCTATCATTACACATACCCAAATTTACTATCTTTCACAACTTAAGTATAGGTTAGGATGTGTTGCTTACAGACCTTTTTGGTTTTTACTTAAACATGATCCATTCTTGTATTTCAACCACATGCATGTTTAAGTTTACATAAAATAACCATGGAAAAGTTTATTGGATTGAGTTAATGCATAAGATAGATAAAATAACTTCTTATTTTATTCAATAAATAAAATGTATTTACAATTTACAGAACTTCAAGACCCAAGAGATTTAGGACACACCAGTCCCAAAAATCTCCCACTTGTCCTAAAGTTAGGGGTCTACTGTAACACCCTCAACCTAAGATATTTATTTATATCTACATCTTTATCTAGGAGTGAGTGTTATTTAATCAGTATTCTGCTAAACATCGTTATATATACATTTTATATCATAACTAGCCAACAAAATGGTTAACTTTTACAATAGTTATGCAAATGTTCCTAATGAGGTAGCATCAAAAGTAAGAGTTAAAGGACTTTGTATAAGGTTTACATATATACCAGGTAATCTACCTAATTGCCTTTCAAGTATGAACAACTTTTACATTGGAGTGGAGTTTACAAAGTTCACTTAAAACAAAATTCTAGTTTAGCTCAGACAAATCTGGAGGGTAAGCTAGGTACCACGATCACGCTTGCTACCTGGAAGGAAAACAACAGAAAAACATTATAAGCTATAATGCTCAGTGAGTGACTAACTAAGAAACAACTCAATAAACATAACTACAGTCATCTATAGGAACTGCTAGATCCTGGTTCATAAACTTGTAAATAACCACATTTGTACTTAATTATTATTACATAAATGGATATCTTTCCATCGAACCTTTGTTAAGGCGGAGCAACCTCAACGCACTTAACGTCAATAAGCCTTAGCTATGTGGAGTAATCTCAACACATCAGCGTCAATTGCCCGTTTAATTCTGCTTGTAAATCCATCTGTTCTTGGGCTGCCCATGTACCTTCTTATGTCCTTTGGTACTAGGGTCCCAGGAAATACTCAATCACCATCTTTATATCCTTAGGTGAGAGCTTTGAAGAGATACTAGGTCTGCCTATATGCCTTCTCATGTCCTTCAGCATTGGGTCCCATTTGAATGATTCTTATGCACAGACAATACATTTATCATAATTTAGCCATAAACATGATTGCTCAACATTCTTAGAACATTTAACTAGCAACTAGCTTGATGAGACTTAGAACATTATCTAATACATTATCAATCTCTATCTCTAATAAAAGAAATGAGCTAGTTTTATACATAAAAGTACATTTCATCTCATACTTCAAAGATATCATTAAGCATATAGGAGAGAATAACATTCAAATTAACTTATTTCAAACCATAAAGTCACTCACAACTTCTTTCAGACGCCAAGCGGGTTATATGCTTTCCTTAGCTCCTCTTGACCTGAAATAGATACTTTCCCTTGTTATGCTTCTTTTTCATTCATTAAAACAGAAGCAACAACTCATCGCATGCTTAATGTTTATTGTTCATCATGCAGTTAGGCTTTCATCGGTTTACTCTCAAGTCCTAACACTAAAGCTACAATTATTAGATGTTCCTTATCCTTCTGTTGTACCTTGATTTTAAGGATACTTTGTGTGTAACTTGCTTCTGCTGTTATACCAACATTTGAGTCTTAACTTCTCCTTAACAAAGCTGACTGCTACAGCTTTGATGTCTCTGCTTAGTCCCTGCTAAACACACATTTCCAGCCCAAACTAAGATTTCTTCCCTTCTACAAACTTGTAAAGAATTAGGTTCCTCAGCTTACCTCAAAATTTCAAGTTCTAACTTATCGTTCTCTAGTTATACCAAAATCACTCCGCGTTGCTCCAGATTGCATAGCAGTTCTGTAGCTGCTGCTTTTACCTAAAGATTCATATGATTAACTTCACTTTCAGCTTAACCATCCTTCATAAGACTTGTTAGAAATTGTGTTAACTTACTAACCTCCAAATTTCAGCTTTAAACTCGGCTTCCTCGAGTCGTTCTATTCCAAACATCGACCACTGTTCAATCTGTGCGTCTGCAAATCAATCTTCTGTTCCAGCTTTGATTTCAGCACCAAAACGAGTGAAATTTCATCTAAAAACTATAAGAACTCCTTCCTCTATCTTCTCTTGTGTTTCCTTTGAAAGATGGAACCGATTTAAGCTCTCGAAATGTCTGAAAGTGATTAAACTCACCTATATATACTACCGACTTAAGCATCACAAGTACCGAGATGATAATACTGACTTATCCCCTCACCTGTAGGCTGGTGCGGGTCTTCTCTTCAACGCAAGGCACTCCTATCTAAATTCTCCTTCAGCGCCTTCAGCAACTAACCCCTCTCAGCGCATGGTGTCCTCGGCGCCTCCTATTTCCGACGCATACAACATAATCTTTCACACCATTACCTTCATCGCGTCAAGACCATTTTGTCTTGGACGCAGTGTAACTTCAGCGCATGGTTGCCTTCTACGCATGGTGACTTCCAACGCATCGTGGCTTCCAACATATTCTCAACGTGTAACCCCATGGGAGAATTTTGGCTAAGTGTTGAGGTGTTAAAAAAGGAATCATGAGTTGAACGCATAGGGTACTCCAGGGAAGTTTTAGCTAAGTGTTGGATATTTTTTAGAATTGAAAATCTAACCCTAGGTAGGAAAAGGAAGGGTTGGAAGCACACCTTGTAGATTGGGCAGAAAAATAGTTAAGTGTTGGGTGATTGGAGTTGGGATCAAAGTAAGTGTTTGTAAAGAAGGAGCTGTGGAACGCATAAGCTTGGGAAGTTGCACTATCAACGCCTAATAGAGTTGAGAACAAGTCTATAAAGGTGGGTGGAGGAGACTTGGACGCATGACCTAAGAAAATTAGCCAAGTTGGATGCATACCTCACAAAAAGGAGGGAATTGTGGCTAAGTATGGGACTTTGGGAGCATGGTGAACACGTAGTAAGGTTTGGTAAAGGAAAATTGGCTAAGTGTAGTAAGGTTGAAACAAGAAAAGAGAGCAAAAGAGACCATATCCTAAAAACAACAAGATGGATGCATAGGGAAGAGAGAGTTGGACGCATGGCTCATCTCTCGGCCCTAGGTTGGATGAATAGTTGAGAAAATAATGTGCTAAGTGGCTTTGTTGGAATCTAACACATCACAAGCAGGAGGTGTCGTGATGCATGACTAAGTTATCATGCAAAGAAACCAATGTGTGGATGCATGTTGGAGTATGTATGCATGGAGCCAAGTATGAGCTCAAGTGTCAAACTATGGAGGAAGGAGTGGGTGACAAAGCTTGTCATCCAACCCCTATAAATAGGGCTGAAGAATTGCTTGATTATTCACTCAAATAAACTTTAAAAACTTGTTGGGGAGAGAGTTTGAGGGTGTCCTCAAGAAGAGCTAGGCGTTTAATTGCATTATCAAGCGTCCAGGAGAGCCGTCAGGCGTCTAAACAGCAGAAACCCTGCGTCCAACTAGCTGCCCTAGTCCAACAGTATCTGTCATGTGTCCAGAAGAGCTGTCCTGTGTCCATGAGAGCTATCCTGTGTCCAGGAGAAGTGCTCTATATCCAAGAAGGCATTTTCAGACTTCCCAGAAGAGATTCCAGGGTTCCAAAGGGTTCTCTATTGCTATTTTCTCAGTTTTAGAGGCTGAGGAAGAATTGGGAAGTGGGTGTTCCAGTAGGAGAAAAAAGACTTTAAAGTGCTACATTTACAAAACTTCTCCTCTAAGTGGTTATTAGTAGCTCATTTATGATTGTCTAATGTTACTATTAAGCTAATATGCATACTATTGTGAGATTTCAATTATTATCTATTGTGTAAACTATGATGGATTTTGGGTTATGATGTGTGTTAAGGATCCTCGAACTACACCGAATGGTCAGAAGATCTGAGGATCTAGTTTTGAGCCTGTGCTAGACTTAAAACCTCACAGGATGGTCAAGGGGTGCCAGAAACCTAGTTCATGATCCTATGGGAGGTACCTCTTGTGGGATGGTCAGAGGACTGACAAGTCTAGCTTCTAAACCCTTAGAGGTAAGGCTATGTGCACATAGAGCTTGGATGAATTGTTGTGCCAGAATGTGCCAGCAAAATAGTTATGTACCTGTTGACGACTCTCGAAAAGAGTTATTTTTATGTCTCTAATCTCACTTGCTTGTTTAGATAATGTGTTTAAATGTCTATGTTTGTAGGAATTCAAGCAAATCATGCATCTCAGAGTGTCCGGGCCGTTTGGGGTTTATTTGGAGCTATCGAAAGTGAAATTGGCACCCAGAGCTCAAAGACACAAAAATTACGAAAATACCTCTGGGGCAAGCACAAAGTAGAGTGCAGTTACGCTGTGCTCTATGCTCAAAGGCCTAGCAGCTTTGGCGAGAGCGCAACTATGACACCCTAACCTTTGACCTAGTTGCTTAAGAGACAGACATAAAGAAAGGACACTAAGGTAAAGGTTCGACGGTAGATGTCGCAAGAGGGTCGGCAGCTACTGTCGTTACTCCCCAACTTAGGTTGTAGAGAGGTGGCTTGGGGCGGGGTGTGACAAGTTGGTATTAGAGCATGGTTTGTGAAAAACTTTGGGAGTTAAGAAAAATTGATAGCTTATTTATCGAAAACCAGAAAGGAGTTGAGAGGAAAAATTTATATTTTCTTAAGAATAAGCATGGACTTAGAATTATGCATATAGTTGAAAGTAAAATTATCTGAACATTTGAAAAAGCACAAAGTTGTATTTCTAAATTAACATGTCATATATGAGATGTCTTCAAGAAGCAAACCTCGACAACAACGTGTAAGCGGAACTCAAAATGCTACCTTAAGATCCCTAGAAAGAAGGGGAAGGAGAATCAAGTCATCCGGCGATGATGAGTACGGTAGAAGCATAGGTACCTCGTGATTTTGCTCGGCAGATAGCTGAGAATCTAAGTAATTTGTTTGAAAATATTGAGAGGTTGTATGGAATAGAAAGGTTAAAAGCTTTAGGAGCAAGTACGTTTGAAGGGACTATAGATCCCGAAGAAGTAGAGGTGTGGATTACTTGACTAGAAAATTGTTCCAGAGTAATGAGATGTCCAGAAGATCAGAAAGTTTCTTTGACTGTCTTTTTACTCCAAAAAGAAGCAGAAGACTGGTGGCGGTTAACTGGGGGAAGATGAGAAAAGGGTACGGAGCCTACATGGGAGCATTTTAAAGAAGCTTTCTATGAGAAATATTTTCCTCAAACCTTTCATGATGCAAAACAAAGAGTTTTTACATCTGGTGCAAGGTTCGATGTCGATAGCAGAGTACGAGAGGAAGTTCACCGAGTTGTCTAAGTATGCTATTGGTTTAGTCTTAGATGAAACAGATAGATGTAAAAGGTTTGTGGAAGGATTAAGAAGTAAAATCCGTACTCCCTAGCAGGTAGTGTTAAGTGGGACAAGTTCTCCAAGTTAGTAGAAGCTGCTATGAGAGTGGAAGAGAACCTACAAAGACAAGCGACAGAGGAAGAAAGATGTTTGTGCCAACTTGAGTTTTGGGTTAAGAGTAAGCCATAGGTGAGTTTGGAAGAAAACCCCGTTAAGTGATTTTTGAGTCTTGGACGACTATGAGCTAAGGAAATCTTCTAAGTGTCATAACTATGCTTGGAGAACTCAACTATGCTATGATAAGGTAATGCTTTGACACATAGTCGGAAAGATGATTGGAAAATAGTTGAGTGTGGAAGGCATAGGAGAGGAAAGTTGGAAGCATGAACTTGGGAGACACACCATGGACGCATAGGTGAGAAACCAAGGAGTCCATGGGGCCTTGATGGAAGTCTTGGATGCATGGATCAAAAAAGAGAAGGTGCTGGAAGCATACCTAAGAGATAATCAGGAAATCACACTCATGGTGAGCTTTGTGAGTAGAAATTTGACTAAAGTGTGGGAATCTCGGGACTAGCTGGACACATACCTCTTGAAGGAGGAGATTTTGGCTAAGTGTTGAACTTTTGGAACAAGGTTGGACACATAGGAAGAGTGTTGGACGCATAGAAGGGTTTTGGAAAGGAAACTTTGGCTAAGTATAGGAAGGTTGGAAGAAGAAAAGAGAGCAAAAGAAGCCAAACCCTAAAGGCTTCACCATGAACGCATGGTTGAAGGAGGTTGGATGCATGGTCCCTATCTCGAGACTAGGTTGGACGCATGGTTGAGTATTTGTGGTGCTAAGTTGTCGCATTTGGACATAACTGTCACACCCCCTCCCAGATTACCTTCCTAACCTAGGAGTAGTTGCAATCTACACACGTACACGTCATCTTATATCTTGAAACATAATTCAATACCAGATCCAATGTACAAAACTTTATGCTAGTGAAACATTATAAGGTAAACATAAGTTTTACATAAGGTTTCTTAGCTCATAATTTATCATAAATGTGTATTTGTTCAGCATACAGTACAAAACCCACATTCGTTATGCCACAAGGATCATATATGACAAAATATGTACTTAGAATGAGTATTTACAACTATCCCAGAGAACTAAAACCAAGTAAGACCAGACGAGGATCTTCTGTAGGCTAGACGTCCTGGACACGCTCGCTACCTGAAACGAACAACAATAAACAAGAAAGCGTGAGCTTAAAGCTGAGTGACTAAATTATCAATTACAATTTAATCCTTGAGTTAATGCTGATCATAAAACTACTATATATCTTATTAGTACAGATTACTGGGTCACTCATGCCATTTAACAAGATAGCATAAATATCTTTCTAAGAAGCAGCGGAGCAAAGCTCAACACTATTAACCTCATAATTCAATTCCTATTATTCATATATTCATACGCCTTCACATTTCGTCCCTCGGTGTTTCAACTCTCAAGTGCTTTCTCATATTGTCCCTCAGCACTGAGTTTCATTAATAATTCACTGCTCAAGTGCCTTCACTCATGGTCCCTCAACACTGAGCCGTCATGTACTAGTTTCCATATGCCTTCTCACAAGGTCCTTCGACATTGGAAACTATCTCAATCAATTTCTCAAGTGCCTTCACTCATGGTCCCTCAGCACTGTGCATCATATATCATATCCCCATAGGCCTTCACACATGGTCCTTCGGTCGTGGTTTGCATTTAGATAACACACATACAAGAGTTCATATATTATCCTCATTTTCACTTGCACAATATTAAAGATAATTCTTGGATAAATTAGAAAGTCACTCACGATTTGTCTTAGGCCCCGAGCGGATTATATGCTTTTTCGAGCTCTTCTTGGCCTGTAAAAACACATTTCTCACATTAGGTTTCCTTTGAACTCCTTTTTCATAATCATTAAGTATGCATATCAATAACTAGCGATACTCTATGTCACTAGCGAGACTACCAATGAAATTCACACTACTGGGTACTGCACTAGCGAAACCAGAGTGAACTAGACTAGCGATATCACCTTAAGGAACGATATCTAGCGAGACTTCAGCGAGAGTTGTGAGATGCAGAGCTCCTTTGCGTTTATCAGCGACACTCGTTCCGCTGCTCACTCTCCAACTCCTTAGCGATACCACTGTCTAGCGACACTTGATATCACGGTTTTCCTTCCTTCCCTTCAAACTCTTCCTTTATCCTGCTAAAAACCATATTACAGCCAAAATCAGACTTCCCTTCTTCTACGATCTTGTAAAGTAGTGAGTTTTCTAGCTTACCTCAAAATTTCAGACCACGACTCATCTTCATTTGAGAATTATTCCCAAATAACTTTGGCTGCCTTGATTTGCTTAGCAGTTCAACTCCGCTTATTTCCTTCTAGAGATTAACACATTTTTGCTAGGATTTAGCTTAAACATCCTTCATGGAAGTTGCTAAGAAATGACTCAACTTACTAACCTCAAAATTTTAGTTCTAGCTTCAACGTCCTCAGTTCACTCTCCTTCAAACACCGATTGGTGTCCATATTTATCAGCAACAATCAAGCTTCTGGTTCCAGCTTCATCATCATGAAAATGATCTGATTTCTACCCGAATTCAATATAAGCACCTTTTTCTACCTCTCCTCGTTGTTCATCTGCAAAATGAAGTTAATCTGAGTTCGAAAATATGTCCAAAAGGCTCAATTATTCGATGCACTCCTTTATATGTCAATATAAATCACCGACTTACCAGCTCTAACATCATCTTTCTTCTTGAATTAGCCAACGCAGCCTTCCGTGCATGGCTTCGGCAACGCATAGCCTCAACTTACTATGCCACTGATTGCCCAACGCCAAATAGCCAGTTACCACATGGCCCTCTCGGCCACTTTTCTATGTTCGACGCATACTATCCTTAAATGCATAGGTCTTTTTAACGCACAACAATGCCAACTTCTAGCACTTAGTAGCCTTCAACGCGTACTTCTATTCACGCATTTTGCACCCTTCTTCCTTCACATTAACTTCCACGCCGAGCTGCTTTCTTCAACACATGCCTACCAGCGGCCACTCTTGTCAAGCTTTAGACATACCCTCAATGCATGGTCACCCATCACATGGCTAACACTTAACCATTTTTACTCTACCACAACTTGGCCAATTTTCTTTACTCACCTGCTCCATAATTTCTTCTTACTTACCTTCTCTCAATAACAAGTACGGGGCTTACAATTACCACCTCCTTATAAAGATTTCGTCCCTAAAATCAGAAATGGTCGATTCCTAAGCAAATAAATGTGCATATTGTTTCATCATTTGCTCCTTTGGTTCCCATGTTGCTTCTTCTATCTCAAGATTTCTCCATAAAACTTTAACCAATGGAATTACTTTAGTTCTCAGCACCTGTTTCTTTTCATCTAATATCTGCACAGGTTTCTCTTCATAACTCAAATCTTCATGAAGCTCCACTGGTCGTATTTCTAACACATGATTAGGATTTGGAACATACTTCCTTATGACTGAAATATGGAATACGTTGTGTATCCTAGACATTTCCATTGGTAATGCTACTAGATAGGCCACGAGTCCCACCCTTTCCAAGATCTCAAAGGGTCCTGTATACCTAGGACTCAGCTTTCCTCTTTCCCTAAATCTTAGGATCCCTTTCCATGGTGATAGTTTTAAGAATACCTTATCACTGATTTCAAATTCAAGGTCCTTTCTCTTTTTTTATACATAACTTTTCTGTCGGTCCCTGGCCGCTTTAAGATTAGCTTTAATCAACTTCACTTTTTCTGTTGTAGATTGCACAATTTATGGTCCAATCAACTTCTTTTCACCCACTTCTCCCCAGCACACCGGGGTTCTGCATGGTCTACCATAGAGTGCTTCGTATGGTGCTATTCCAATACTCGCTTGGTAGCTATTATTATAAGCAAATTCCATGAAAGACAGATATTCATCCCATCTACCCTTAAACTGTAGTACATAGGCTCGTAACATATCTTCTAAAGTCTGTATCGTCCTCTCTGACTGTCCATCAGTTTGAGGATGAAAGGCAGTACTAAATTGCAACTTGGTTCCTAGCGCCTTCTGCAAACTTTCCCAGAACTTAGAAGTAAATCTAGGGTTTCTATCAGATCCTACAGTTACTGGTACACCATACTGACTCACAATTTTGTCCACATAAAGCTGTGCTAATCTATCCATGATAAATGTTGTCTTAACTGGTAGAAACTGAGCTGTCTTAGTCAGTCGGTCTACTATTACCCATACACCATCCATACCTGCTGGTGTTCTCTGTAATCCAAATAAAAAGTCCATAGTAATATGTTGCCATTTCCACTCAGGAACGGGAAGCGGATGTAGCAATCCTGCTGGCCTTTGACGTTCGGGTTTGACCTATTGGCGGATTGAACACTTGGCCACATACTCAGCTATCTCCTTTTTCATACCCGGCCACCAATAGAATCTTCGCAATGTTCTATACATCTTGGTACTACTAGGATGCATAGCGTATCCCGAACTATGTGCTTCTTCCAAGATTAACTGTTTGATTTCTTCATTCTTTGGCACACAAGTTCTACTTGCTTCAAAAGCACACCATCAGACTTGAGCCCATAATCTGATCTCCGCTGTGCTCTTACTTCTTCCATCAACTTCTTCATTTCGAGATCTTCTGACTGTTTTCTTGCCATCTCATCCGCAAGTTTGGGTCTCAACTGGATATGTGCTAGTAAAGCTCCTGTTCTGGTTACACTCAAGCTAGCTGCATGATCTTTAAATTCTTGTAATACCACTGCTCTGATTGTATTTACTCTTTCGGCTACACTTCTGCTTTTCCTGCTTAAAGCATCAGCTACAACATTTGCTCTTCCTGGGTGATAATTTATGGTACAGTTATAATCTTTGATCAATTCTAACCACCTCCTTTGTCTCATGTTGAGTTCTTTCTGATCAAAGATGTATTTCAAACTTTTGTGATCCGTATAGATTCATTTCTCTCCGAACAAATAGTGCCGCCATATCTTTAGTGCCAACACCACCGCTGCCAGTTCCAGGTCGTGGGTAGGGTAGTTAACCTCATGTGGCCTCAACTGCCTAGAGGCATAGGCTATAACTCTACCTTCTTGCATCAGTACACAACCTAGCCCCTGATGAGAGGCATCACAATACACTTCAAACTCCTTTCCCGTCTCTGGAAGTGCCAAAATAGGTGCCGTTACCAATCTTGTCTTTAGCTCTCGGAAGCTTCGTTCACAATCCTCATTCCACTCAAATTTAATATTCTTCTTAGTCAAGTGGGTCAGTGACAATGCTATCTTAGAAAATCTTTGCACAAAATGCCGATAATACCTTGCGAGTCCCAGAAAACTGCAAACCTCTGATACAGTCTTTGGCTGCTCCCACTTGGTAATTGCTTCAGTCTTCTGACGATCTACACATACTCCTACAGCTGAAACAATATGCAAAAGGAACATTACTTGTTTCAACCAGAACTCGCATTTGCTAAACTTCGTATATAATTTCTTTTCTCTCGGAACTTGCAAGACGATTCTAAGATGCTCCACATGTTCATTCTTGCTTCTAGAGTACACCAGAATATCATCAATAAACACAATTACAAACTAGTCCAGATAAGGATGGAAAATCCTATTCATTACGTCCATAAAAACTGCTGGGGCATTTGTCAGACCAAAAGGCATCAGAGAAATTCATAATGTCTGTATCTCGTTCTAAAAGTTGTTTTTGGTATATCTGTCTCCCTGACCTTCAACTGATGATATCCAGATCTTAGGTCTATCTTTGAGAACACTGATGCCCCTCTAAGTTGATCGAACAAATCATCAATACGAGGCAAAGGATATTTGTTGCGCACAGTTACCTTATTTAATTGACGATAATCAATGCACAGTCTTAGAGTACCATCCTTTTTCTTCACGAACAACACTGGTGCACCCCATGGGGATACACGTGGTTTAATGTACCCCTTATCAACTAACTCCTGTAATTGCACCTTCAACTCTTTCAATTCCGATGGTGCCATACGGTATGGTGCCTGTGAAATAGGTGTTGTTCCAGGAATTAAATCAATAGTAAACTCCACCTCTCTATCAGGTGGCATTCCTGACAATTCCTCGGGAAACACATCAGGAAACTCCTGCACTACCGCATCTTCTAGTTTCAGCTTTCCTGACTTAGCTTCTGTTACATAAGCTAAATATGCTTCACAGCCTTTACTTAATAGCTTCTTGGCCTTTACCGTGGAAATTACACAGGTAGGAAGAATTCGTCTCTTCCCTTTAAAAACTACCTAGATCCCATCAGATTTCACTAATCCCACTTCTTTCGTGAAGCAATCAACTTTCGCATGGTATTTGGATAAAAAGTCCATGCCAAGAATAGCATCAAACTCTAGTAATGCTAGAGGTAACAGATTAGCGAATCACACAACATCATCAATCACAATTTCACACTCAAAATAAGCATGATCTATCATAATAAATTCACGAGACACAAATGAATGGGTAGCCCCTAAATCTATCAATACATGCGCATTTTTAGAGCAAACAGTAAGCATACCTGTGACTACATCTGGTGCCGTCTCGGCCTCCTGCTGTGTCACAGCAAACACCTGCCCCTACTGTCTTGGTCTCCCTACATG
This sequence comes from Citrullus colocynthis, assembly GCA_031780015.1. Lineage (NCBI taxonomy): Eukaryota > Viridiplantae > Streptophyta > Magnoliopsida > Cucurbitales > Cucurbitaceae > Citrullus > Citrullus colocynthis. Next base: position 70,813 of record QLSR01000369.1, read on the forward strand.
ACCTCTCTGTCGACCTTCTTTATTCCCTTCTCCAGCTTCCATTACTCTTCTAGGCCGGTTTACTGTCTGTGATACAGATCTTTGTGTTGCTTCTCTTCCCTTCTTAGGTTGAGGACAATCTCTTTTGAAATGCCCTGATTGTCCGCAATTAAAACAAACATTAGACCCTACAAAACACTGCCCCCAATGGTGGTTACCACAAGAAGTACAATATGGTTTCTGTGCTGAGCTAGCCCCAGATTCATTGGGTTGACTGGACTGTGATCGTTCTGTAGGTATAGATGTCTGAGGAAACCTTCCACGTCCCCTTTGCGAATTCCCTCCTTGTGGTCCCCCTGGAAAGAATGAACCACTAGATCGGGCTTTAAACCTTCCTCTACCAGAGACTCATGGTGCAAAATGTCGTCCCTCACCTCGATAAGTCTGCTCCCGAGATGAGTAATAGTTCTGCCCAGTCCTACCTCCACCTCTGCCAGCTCCATCTCCCGCCAAACTCTTCTCTACTCTCATGGCTGCTTCTACTAATTTTGGAAAATCAGTCCATTATGTGCTTGCCGTCACTGGGGTTCGGATTTCATTGTGTAAGCCCTCCTCGAATCGCTTGCACTTATCCGCTTCTTCTGCTACTAATGCCAGGGCATATCTGGCAAGCTCGATAAATTTCTTCTCATATTCTGCAACTAACATATTCCTCTGTACTAGATTTAGACTTAGGATAGTACTTTTCCTGAAAAGATTTCTTAAAGTCTGCCCATGTTAAAGAGCCCACATTTAAGTTCTGATGCTCAGTCAAACGCCACCAATCTTCAGCCCCTTTCTGGAGCATGAAAGTGGCTAAATCAAGTTTCCTGTCTTCCGGACAATGCATAACTCTGAAACATTTCTCTATCTGATTTAACCATGCTTCAGCTTCTGTAGGATCTGTGATGCTTTCAAACACTTGGGCACCCAAGGCTTTAAATCGTTCTATCCCAAACTTCCTCTCAGGATCTCCCTGAGCTGATTCCATACTGGTTATCAATCTCTGTGCTATTCTGTTAAAGATTTGTTCTTCCATATTAATACTTGCCTGAGGATTACTAGATTCTCCTTCAGACGTTTGCCTCTCCTCTCCGGTAGCACGCGATGTCTCGGCGCCTTCCCGCCTACCTCGTCTGGTTCCTCTGGGCATGTTCCTATAACATAGTATGTAATCAATTTACTATTGCATGTTCCTAACTACTATGCATGATCTCATAGCCCAAAATCTTATGCTCTGATACCAAATTGTCACACCCTCTTCCAGATTACCTTCCTAACCTAGGAGTAGGTGTAACCTAGATACATACACGTCATTTTATATCTTGAAACACAATTCAATACCAGATCAAATGTACAAACGTTTATACTAATGAAACATTATAAGGTAATCGTAAGTTTTACATAAGGTTTTTCAGCTTATAATTTATCATACGAGTGTATTTGTTCAGCATACAGTACAAAACCCACGCTCGTTATGCCACGAAAATCATATATGACAAAATATTACTTAGACTGAGTATTTACAACTATCCCAGAGAATTAAAACCAAGTAGGCCCAGATGAGGATCTTCTGTAGGCTAGGCGTCTCGGACACGCTCGCCACCTGAAACGAACAACAATAAACAAAAAGACGTGAGCTTAAAGCCCAGTGAGTGACTAAATTATCAATCACAATTTAATCCTTGAGTTAATGCTGATCATAAAACTGCTATATAGCTTATTAGTACAGATTACTGGGTCACTCGTGCCATTTAACAAGATAGCATAAATATTTATCTAATAAGCAGCGGAGCAGAGCTCAACGCTATTAACCTCATAATTCAATTACTAGTATTCATATATTCATACGCCTTCACATTTCGTCCCTCGGTGTTTCTACTCTCAAGTGCTTTCTCATATTGTCCCTCAGCACTGAGTTTCTTATTAATTCACTACTCAAGTGTCTTCACTCATGGTCCCTCAGCACTGAGCCATCATATACTGGTTTCCATGTGCCTTCTTACAAGGTCCTGCAACTTTGGAAACTATCTTAATCAATTTCACTAGTGCTTTCGCTCATGGTCCCTCGACACTGTGTATCAATGGGTTTAAAGTGACCTCCATAGGGGGAGGGATGGCATGAGTTTAGAATACTTACCAACCTCTTCTTGAGGCACACACTTCATTATTAGACTATCGGCACAAATCTTATATAGAAGTGGGTCCTCCCAGTGGTAAAACTTGACATTATGTAGAAATTTATTCCTCTATTGAATGTTCATGTCAGGTGGCAAATGTCCTCTACAAGATAGTTAACTATGTCAGCAAACCAAGGTAAACTATTTTTCACCTGATACAGTTTTTCATCAGGAAATATCTCAACAATGGGGGGGCATGAGTTAGCATCACCATTCTCAATCCTAGATAGATGCTCTACAACCACATTTTCATATCCTTTTCCATCTTTGATTTCAAGATCAAATTCTTGCAAATACAAAATCCATCTCATCAATCTAGGTTTTGAATATTTCTTTTCAAACAAATACTTCAAGACAGCATGGTCAGTATGCACTACAATTTTAGAACCAAGCAAGTGTTGGGTTGTTTGTCCTAAAAACTCGTAGTTTTATTCCGGGATTTATTGAGTTGTATTTTGGCCGAATTTCGAAGAAGACCAAGAAGTGTGCTCATGAAGAAGGAAAACAGAGCAGCAGTTTTTTTTTTTTTTTTTCCTTCTGGTTGAAAGCATAGGAGGAAGAAGAAGTTGAAGTTGACCAGTCAACCTTTGACCGGTTCAACCCTTTTTCAGCCGATTCAGCCCATTTTCAAGGTGTTTCAAGTCGGTTCAAGCTGGTTCAAAGTGTTTGAGACTTGTTCGAGCAGGTTTTTAAATTATTATTGTAATAATTTAGTTTTTTTGCTTGCAAAAAATGCCAAAACTTATCCAATTTAGTGTGTTTTAATTATTTATGCATTATGAATGTATGTTTAATTAATTTAAATTTATTTATGTATATAGTATTCCATATAGATTTAAATCCCCACCATAGGATAAGCATGTTTCCTGCATTTTATGTATGTTATAAATGTTATAATATATAGTATGCATGATTATTTTATTTTCATGAGTGTTAATATAATTAGTTATATTAATTGATGAAATATATATGTACGTTATGTTTTTTTTTTAATTGTTTATTTTATAATTGTTATAAATTAAATTAGAATTTTGGAATCTATAACAAAAATAAATTGCATGCTCACTTAGGATAAAACCGGTGCAACTCAAATCAACCTTTTTTTTAATAGTTAAAATTAGGTCGATATCTTTTAAAATTTTGTTTACAAAACTCACCCAACAAAATCCTGTCTAAGGCTCGTATTTAAGTTGACGGTTTACGGAACACCGCCTACCTGGGGATCAAGTTGGCGTCTGAGTTAAGTTAAACCAATTTTATGAGCATGCGAGAGCGGTGTAAGGTGAGTTAAATTGGCTTAAATCACTTAGACATCATTGGTTAAAACAAACTAGTATAAAAGCTATACTTGGATTGTTCACCTAGACTTAGGTTATATATATTTAACCGAAATATAACCAAGTTGTAAGCCTCACACTTAGCTTTGGAATTTAACAAGCTATAAAGATTGATTTTGGAAGATGAAAAGCTAAAGAAGTAAGTAAAGAGTGGCCGAGAGCCTTAAGGCATGAGTTATCATGCGTTGAAGGTGTGTCATGCGTTTGTGAAGGCTGCTATGCGTTGGTGAAGTGGTGTTAGTCGAGGCCGAGTATAAAGGGGATGCAGTTGTTGTTGAGGCATGCGTCCAAAAGTTGAGCATGAGTAAATGTTCAGGGTTATGCGTTGATGAGGTTGTTGGACTAGCAACCATGCGTTGGTTGAGATCGGTAGGGAGGTTATGTTGGTCGTTGGCGAGGTATGCGTCCAAGTTGGCCATGCCTCCAAGCTAACAACCAAACTTGCTATGCGTCTAGACTAGCGTCCAAGTTTATCAATGGAAGATTGTGTTCGCAGACTGAAGGAGATACTTGGAGATAGTTTTTGGAAGATAAAATAAAATAAAATAAAATAAAATAAAATAAAAGAGAAAGTCGAGGTAAGTCGGCAGCTCGGTTAAGTGTGTAAAGCTAAGTTTTCGATCATTTTCGGTGTCTCTAAAGTTCCAATCAATTCCATATTTCAGCTTAGCGATGAAAAGAGGTAGAAGAAGGAGTCTAGGGCAAATTCGTGTAGAATTCTGATTAATTTTGTGGTGTAATTGAAGCTAGAACAGAAGGGTTGATTGCTGTCGTGCAATTTGAACAACGTTTGGTATTTGGAGGACAGTGTCTTGTGGAGATCGAGTTTAGGGCTGAGAATTTGAGGTCAGTAAGTTAACTCAATTCTTAACAACTTTTATGAAGGATGTTTGAGCTGAATTTGAAGAGAAATATGTAAAATTTATGGTGGAAGTGACTGATACAGATTTGCTAAGCAATTTGGAGCAGCTCGAAATTATTTGGGAATATCTGTCAAATGAAGAGGAGTTATATTCTAAAATCTTGAGGTAAGCTAGCAAATACATTTCTTTACAAGTTTGTAGAAGGGAAGAAGTTTTAAATTTGGCAAGAAATGTGATTTGTAATAAATAGAAGTGAGAATAAGAGGGAAGGCAGAAGCTGTGGAAGACAAGTATCATTGGAAAAGCAGCGACACTGGAAGTACGTGGGAGTAGCGAGACGGGTAACGCGGGTGTCATTAGAAACCTTGTGTCTCACAATTCTTGTTGGGTATCGTTAGGTATCGCTGCTCAGGTGAGTTTCGCTAGTCTCGCTCACCATGGTATCACTAGTGCCGTGTGCTTGTAGTTCAAACTCGCTAGTAGTCTCGCTAGCTGTGTAGAATCTCGTTCATTAACGTTTACTCTATTGAATAGAGGTTTTGGTAGTGAACTATTGACCAAGTATGAATGGTTAAAGCTTGTTGGCTATGTTAAGAAGATCTTAAGGAAATCTAACAACGAGAAATGTATGATTACAGGCCAAGAAGAGCTAGGAAAGACTTATAAACCACTAAAGGCCCAGGACAAGTTGTGAGTGATGATTTATTTAAAATAGTTTTACTTTGAACAAGGTAATATTGTTGACAAGTTTATATTTGAAAGCATTGTTTTATGATTGGAAAACTTATGAGTTTACTGTGCATATCATGCATTTTATATTGAAAAACATTTGAGCATGCTGGTTGTTGAATGAGTTTTATGAAAAGCATGCTGACGATAATATATGACTTTATGGAAGGTTTGGAAATGTGTAACTTATGAATTTATGATATGATGTTTTCAAAACATGTGTATTTTTATAAAATCTTTGAAAAGGCTCTCAAAGCTCAAGGACTCGAAGAAGGCAAATGGGTAGCCGGAATATAGAAAAGGTTCCCACCATTGAAGGACTCGAAGAAGGCAAATGGGTAATCTGGATATCAAAATGAAACCCTAATGCTCAAGGACTTGAAGAAGGCATATGAGCAGCCTGGATTATGATACCTATGTGCACATAGAGGAACGTACGAGGCTGATCTGTTGAGATTACTCCACACAACTAAGGATATTCTCGATGTTGAGTAGTGTTGAGCTCCGCTCCGCCTCAATTAAGGGAAATGATGTAAAATGTTTTCGACGTTGAGTAGCGTTAAGCACCGCTTCGCCTCAACTAAGGGAAATGATTTGAAACAAACAGAATTTCTGAGTATCTTTTTCTGAAATGAACATGTATGATTTGAGAATGACATTTGAGCATATTTTGTATGAATATGACTTGATTTGATGTTTTATACACATTGTGCTAAAATGTTTCTACTATGATAGTTTTCAAGCCAAAGAAGGTTTTACGAAACTAGTCGCTCACTGGGCAATCTATGTAAGCACCTAATTGGTAAACACGTTCAAAAGCTTTAAGCAAATTAGTATTAATAATCTCATATTGTAAATTAAAAAAAAAAAAAGAAAGAAAGAAGGAAGAGGAAAACTAAAAAGGGAAGAAGACAAAAAAAAAAAAAAAAAAAGAGAAAAAGGAATTAGAAAAAGAAAAGAGAAGAAAAAGGAAAAGAAGAAGAGAAGATAAGGATGAGAAGTCGGTCATAGCTTTTATTTTGAAAGGAAAATGTTGCCGACTTCTTTCTACTCATTTCCAAACAAATTTCTATGCTATTTTTCAGGTGCACGTCATGGAGAGGTTGAAGAAGAGTTCTAGGGAAATTTCGTGCAAAGTTTTGGACGGTTTCATGGTAAAACTGAAGTTGAAACAGAAGCTTCATCTGCTGTCGCACAACTCGAACCAGGTTTGGTGTTTGGTGAATATCGAGCTGAAGAGATTGAATTTTGGGTTGAAATTTTAAGGTTAGTAAGTTAACTCAATTTTTGAACAACTTTTATGAAGGATGCTTGAGTTGAAATGGATTAGAAACATGTAAACTTTTAGCTGGAAGTTACTGATACAAAATTTCTGTGCAATCTGGAGTGGCGCGGAGAAAACTTGTAATATCTAACGAATCAGGACGAGTTAAGCCACGAAAATTTGAGGTAAGCTAGAAAACATGTTTCTCTACAAGGTTGTAGAAGGAAAGAAGTTCTAAATCTAGCTGGAAATATGACTTTGAATTGACAGAAGTGAGAACAAAAAGAAAAGGAGGAAACTCTGCTGTCGGGTGTTGTTAGGAAGCGAGTGTCACTAAGGAATTGGAGCGTGAGTAGCAACACTAGTCTAGCTGGTCGTGCAAAGGAGGTTTTTCTCTCACAAATCTCGCTGGCTCTCGCTCGGTGTCGCTCCTCAGGCAGTCTCGCTAGTCTCGCTTATTCTGGTGTCGCTAGTGCCGTGTACCTGTTGTGTAATTTCGTTAGTAATCTCGCTAGTAAGGTGAAATCTCGTTGGTAATCTCGGTAGTGACATAGAATCTCGCTTATTATGTGTATTTTAGAAAAGAAAGGGAGTCTCGGTGGTGAATCATGAGTAGAGTTTAAGTATGCACATTTAATGATCATGTAAAGGAAGTTTAAGGAAAACGTAACGTGAGGAATGTGTATTTACAGGCCAAGAAGAGCTCGAAAAGGCATATAATCCGTTCAGGGCCTAAGGACAAGTTGTGAGTGACACTTTTCTTTCTTTGAAAATGAAATTTATTGAAAATGTTTAGTTTGGTTTTTCTTATAAGTTATGGCTTTGAGATGAACTGTTTTCTTGAAAAGCATGATGTTTAATAATGTTGTTCACAAGACATGTTTTATACGTTTTCTATAAGACGTTGAATGGCATGTTGTGAAATGTTCTTTATCTTGATATATCTGATTTTTCATGAAAGGTTTTCATGTGAACTATTTACGTATAATACTGGTTTCTAAAATGTTTTAAAGGAGGCTCAGTGCTGAAGGACATGAGAAGGCATGTGAGTTTCCCCGGGACCCGGTACTGAAGGACTCGTAGAAGGTACTTGAGCAACCTGCGATATTCCTATGTGCACATAGAGGTTGTGACGTTGGGTGTGTTGAGTCTTGCTCCACCCCAACTAAGGGAAAGTTTTGAGAACGAACTGATTTTCATGTACGATCATTTTGGCATGAATGTATGTAATTTGTTTACGTTGCTGAAATTATGATTTTATAGAAATGATTATTTGAATCACATTTACGTTTATGGCGTTACAATGATTTTAACATGCCTGTTTTTGAACAAAAGATAGTTTTACAAAATTAGTCACTCACGGGGCTTTTAGCTCACATTTTCCATGTTTTCTTTTCCTCCCAGGTAGTAAGGACGTTCCTGGTGCATTGCCTACTCCAACTCGTCCTGCTTAAGCTCTCAAAAACAGTTTATTTTCTCGTTGTTGTATGTGTAAATAACTTAACACTGGTGGCATGTAGATTTAGTTGTTTATAAGTGGGTTATAAGAGAGTATGTTATAAAAGTGTACTGTGTACAGGAAGGATTATTATATTATGATCATGCGTTAATATGGCTGAATTCTATGGATGTATATGTATGGAATGTTTGTGCAGGAAGTCATGTAAGATGGGGCAATATGCGTCATAAGAGGGATGATGTATATTGTCTTCACATCTCCTTTCAGGTTAAGTAGGTAATCAGAGAGGGGGTGTGACAATCTAGCTCATGCTTTCTTTGTTTTTCTGTTTTCCAGGTAGCGAGCGAGTCCGGAGTGGTTGGCCTACACAAAATCTCGTCTGGGCCTACCATTGGTGTTTAGTATATTGAAAATTGTAAATATTTGAACTGGACCATGTGTTGTGCATATAGAGAGGGTGTTAGGAATTATTGTGTACATAAGCTATTATATGGTTGAGTGAAAAAGATGTGTGTATGGCATGTTAACTCTGGTGTATGTATGAAGTCGATTATGGTTTATAACTGATTATTAGGTAAAGGCAAAGTTTATGTTTGACAGTGGATGCCTTAAAGGGGTCGGTGTCCGTTGTCATCACACTTCTTCCTAGGTTAAGAGGGTACCTAGGAGGTGATGTGACACAAGTAAATACCCAATTAAAATTACAACACTTCAGTGGGAGATTAATAGTGTGTACGATACGTTATCATTAGCCCTCACGTCCCTAAGAGTTCACAATGTGAGATCCCATGCTCGGCTTCGAGTTGCTATTTGGGGTTCATAGTAAGTGGGTGAAGGGTGTGTGTCAACACGTCCTGCAATCTCTTCCATTAGGTCACATCGTGAGATTCCTATGTTGCACCTGCTTGACGTTTATAGGCGCCTATCCCTTCGGAGGGTTTGTAACATAGGGTTCGAAACTCTGTGAATTCCAGAAATGGATAAAGTTACTTAGGTCCGTTATCCAGCAACTGTTTCTCCTTCGAGGGCTTGTTTGATTCTGATATTTGTAATTCAAAAATGGAGAGTATACACTTCCAAGACTTACTAAGTGTTAGTAAAGAAACGGTAACTAAATACTATAAGAATAAGAGTTATTTTGGTATTAGTATTTAGTTAAAAGTATCTTGATTCATTGAAGGAATGGTCGACTGCCCTTCGATAGGGGCCATTCTGACTTACTGAAGTATCGTTGCAAAATAGATAGTGAAATATTGGTACATTATTACTTGCCAAATAAATTGGATTAAAATTTAGAGTACATTTACTAATTAAACTTGTTCAATTTTTTCAGCAATGAGTACATCTATAGTTCAACTATTGGCTTCCGAGAAACTTAACGGCGATAACTATGGAACTTGGAAATCTAATTTAAACACTATACTAGTTATTGACAATCTGAGGTTTGTTTTAACGGAGGAATGTCCTCCAATCCCTGCTCAGAACCCGAACCAAACTGTTCGGGATGCTCATGACAGATGGACCAAGGCTAATGAAAAAGCCAAAGTCTATATTTTGGCAAGTATTTCCGATATACTATCCAAAACATGAAAAAATGGTCACCGCTAAGGAGATCATGGACTCATTGCAAGCCCTGTTTGGACAACCGTCCTCCTCGGCTATGCATGATGCTGTCAAATATGTTAATGATTGCCGGATGAAAGAAGGAACGAATGTTAAGGAACATGTTCTGGACATGATGGTCCACTTCAACATCGCAAAAGTAAACGGGTTGTCATGAACGAGAAGAGCCAAGTAGGATTCATCATTGAGTCTCTTCCGAAGAGCTTTTTCCAATTCAGAGCTAACTCCATAATAAACAAAATAGATTATAATCTTATCACTCTTCTCAATGAATTACAGATTTATCAGTTCTTATTGAAAAATAAGGGTTATAAGGCAGAGGCAAATGTTGTTACTACCTCAAAGAGGAGATTCCAAAAGGGATCTACCTCTGGAAATAAATCTGTCCTAAAGAATAAAGGTATTTAGAAAAAGAAAGGAAAAGAGAAAGGAAAAACACCTCCTACTACTACTGCAAAAGGAAAAAAGCCCGTTGTAGAGAAAGGAAAATGTTTCTAGTGCAACGGTGATAGGCACTGAAAAAGGAACTACAACGGTGACATGCATCTGCCTATCACTTTACATTGTGATAACAGTGGGGTAGTAGCGAACTCCAAAGAACCAAGATGCCATAAGCGCGGAAAGCATATTGAGCGCAAATACCATCTCATCATAGAAATTATGTAGAGAGGAGACGTTATTGTGAGACAAATAGCATGTGAGTACAATATTGTTGATCCATTTACAAAGGCCCTCTCGGCTACTATTTTTGAAAGCCACCTGAAGAGTTTAGGACTACGAGTAGAATAAATAGGGCAAGTGGGAGTTTGTTGTAACCCATTAGGAGTTTTAGTCCAAGTGGGGTTTGTTGGGTTGTATGTCCTAAAAACTCGTAGTTTTTGTAAATAAATGAATTTTAGTACATATGAAGTTATTCAAGTGAATTAATTATTTATTAACTGTAGATCCAATTAAACTACGAACCCTTGGCTATTATCATGAGTACTTGGACTTTATGTGGAGACATAAACAGGATCAAGTTCGAGTAAGTAGCCTAATAAGTCTGTAGTACATGGATTAGGTTGGGTATCTCTTCTTGGAGACACTATTGAATACGACCCCCTTCATGATTGTTACAAATGTTGTAAGGTGTCATAAATAAAGTGATCCTAATTTGTTAATGTAGACATATGTGAGCGGGGGTATTCTACATAAATAAGACTGTGTAAGACTGACCCTGAAATAATCACTGTTACGTATTAACACCGTTTACGATTAACACTAATCAATTTCACTTATCGATGACTTAAATAACTTGATTTGAATCTTGAGCTATCTATGAACTCCTGTTTATTCAGAGGAAGTGGTTCCTCCTTTACCGCATCAACATGGACTACCTCATGTCTCTAAGCCACTGGCAAGCTAAAGGAATTGTCTGGCAACGACTCGTCTTGCCTCCCAACTGATTCAGCAACTTGAGTGACAAGGTCACTCAAGCTCTAAAGATCAGTTCTAGCCTCCACCCTGGAATAAAGACTGTCCTGCTAGAAGCACTCAAACTCTTGTTGCCTATAGAGGTTGTCCTGCTGAAACTCAAAAGTGTTGTCAGCAATCTCCATAACCAAAGCCTCTAAAGACTTACCCGAACTAGAAGACTGAGCATGAGTCGACTAGCAGGGTGTGATATATTCTTGGGCATAAGGGCTCGGCTGCCATCCTCGGTATTCAAGTCAAAAGACTCCTCCCACCGAGGATGATGAGGCTCGTAGTCCAAATGACCATAATACTCCTTATGGGCAAATCCTCGTGGTGTTGGGCTCCACTGCATCCTTGGGCACACCACCCCTGTTTGTTGTGAATTTTGCCCTACCAATTGGCCAACCAAGAAGGTCAACTGGGCAATTTGGCTTTTAAGCTCACTCACCTCGTTACTAAGCTGTTGCCTTGCCAGTAGGTGTCCTAGATTGATTTAGAAGTTCTGTCATGCTTAACTGACATAAAAAGAAAACAAATCAAAGCAAAAGAATACTTTAGCTAAAAATTTAACTGAACTAATTGGCTTCCCCGACAATGATGCCAATTTGATGTGAGCTTTTTTGGTATCGCTTCCAAAAGACCCAATCAAATAATATTTATAACTATACTGATCTTTACAACTATTACTACTAACACGTAGTATTAGTGGCAAGACTGAGTCGATCTACAAGGAAGCACATAGATTAGTTTCTCAAAGCTAACCATTTAGTTAAAGCAACAGGGGGTTGTGTGGTTTGAGATTTGAAAGAAACATGCTTCATAGGATTTTCTAATTTAACATCAAGCATGCCATTAGTCTTACTATTCAAAGGAGGCTCATCATGCATAGAGTTCACACTAGAAGAGAGAGGCGATAACCTTTGTGCTTGGCTCATGATGCTCATACCTTTCTACCTCCGGATGCTTAAGGGTTTTATAAATGTCGAATGTTACCTCCTCATCGTTAAGGTGGAATGTGAGCTTTCCATCTTGCACATCGATGAGGGCCCTTCCGGTGGCTAAGAATGATCTCCCAAGGCTTATGGGGACTTCGGCATCTTCCTCCATGTCTAATATCACAAAGTCCGCGGGGAAGATAAACTTGTCTACCTTCCAACACGTCCTCCACAATGCTGTAGGGATGAACAAATGATCGATCGGCTAAAAGCAAAGATATGGTAGTTGGTTGCACCTCTCTGCCATTGAGCTTCCTAAACATGGATAAAGACATTAAGTTAATAGAAGCTCCAAGATCACAAAGTGCTTTAGTTACCTTATTATTGCCTAATTGATAAGGGATAGAGAAACTCCCTGGATCCTTTAGTTTTGGAGGCAATTTTTTTTGTAGTGCCATACTACATTCTTTGGTTAGTGCAACCATTTCATAGTCTCCATACCTTTTCTTCTTAGACAACACCTCCTTCATGAATTTGGCATACTTAGGCATTTGTTCTAATGCCTCTGTAAAAGAAATGTTAATTTCCAACTTTTCAAATATGGCTAAGAACTTTAAAAATTGAGCATCAATCTTTTTCTTTTGAAATCTTTGAGGAAAAGGTCAAGTATTAGGAATGAAAGAAGTAGAGTTAGAAGTACTCCCTATGTTTGACTTTGATTTCTCCTTTTCCTTAGATGCACTCTCTTTTTGTGGAACATCCTCTATGTTGGCTTCATCCTCTTCTTGTGGAGGTTCATCATCTGCTTCATCGATCAAGGAGTGGATAGCTTTTTCCTACTCCTCAAAGTCACAACCTTGCACTCCTCCCTTGGGTTTCTCTCGGGGCAACTAGGGGACTTACCCTGTTGTATTATTTGGAGGGAAGTTGTCATTTGACTAAGTTGAACCTCCAAGTTTTGAAGTGCCTTACCTTGGCTTTGAACGGTGCTTGAAATAGCTTGGACCAAATTCTCCAATGTGGTTGTCCTTGATCTTGACTCTTTAACAAAGTCAAGCATTATGTCCTCTAGTGATGATGTCTTTGCATTCCCTGCTCCATGGAATCTTTGAGGTGCTTGCAACACATTCTTGTTGTTAGCATATGAAAAATTCCCATGGTTCTTCAAGTTGGGATTATAGTGAGTTGGAAGTTGTTGTTAACCTCAGTATTGTCCTTTATCTACATAATTGGCCACTTCTAACTCACTAGGCTCTTGTTGACTTGCCACGACTGTAAGGGAAGCTATGGATGATGGACTTGCTTAAGCTTGACTTCCTTGAGAAAATTTAGATAAAGCATTAGTGAGAGAAGCCAATTGAGCTTTTAGAGAACTTACCTCGTCCATCTCATATCGTCTAGTAGATTTTGGGATGATTGGAGAAGACCGTTCACATGGCCAATTGTACGATGTAGTGGCCAAGTCTTCTAGTATGGTATACGCCTCTTGAGCATTCTTTGAGAGCCTCCGGCGGTTGCATCTAGAATGGATTTGGTTGAGCTTGCTAATCCATTGTAGAAGAGTTGGATTTGCAACCAATCCGGGTAACCATGTTGAGGGCATCTTCTCAAGAGATCCTTATACCTCTCCCAAGCCTCATATAGTTGTTCATCTTCAAGTTGGCGGAATGTTCCAATCTCTGTCCTTAGTCTTTGAGATTTAACTGGTGGAAAATATTTGATCAAGAAAGCTTGAGCTAAGATCTCCCACATGGTGATGCTATCCGGAGGTATAGTTTTCAACCAATCCTTAGCACGCTGTAAAGAGAAAGAAAAAAGTCTTAGTTCAATTGCATCTTTAGAAACATCATTCATCTTTACCATTCTGCATATCTCTAAGAAAGACCGCAAGTGCTTGTGAGGATCTTTATTAGTTCTTCCTCTAAAGGTTAGCTCTCTAGCCATGTGGATCAACCCTGGTTTTAATTCAAAATTATTGACATTGATGGGCACATTCATGATGTCGGGTTGATTTTCCAGTAATGTCGGTTGGAAGTAGTCCCAAATTGCGTTTGGTATCTCCTCCGCCATCTCCTCGATGTGATTGTGTTGAACCCTTAGATTCCTTCTACACGTCCTTTCAATCTCGGGATCAAGAGGGAGAATGTTAGTATTGTCTCGAGGCATAAACCAACAAAAAAATAAATAAATAATTAAAATAAAAGGAAATAGAATCGAATAAAATAAAATAAAAAGGAAAAAATATAAATACAATAAAATAAAATAAAAATAAAGAAATAATTAATCAACCAAATAATATACACCTCAAATTAAGATCTATCAATGCTAATGTTACAGAACAAAAACCGTTCTTTGGATCCCTGGCAACGGTGCCAAAAACTTGATGCACATTTTTAGTGTTAACCGCAAGTGTATGGGTCAAGTTATAATATAAGACGGTGAAGTCCGAATATCGTTCCACTGGATCTAATTGTGAAGGTTTAAGTTACTTAGTTATTCTAGAGTTGAATTAATTTTATTTGAGGATTGGAATTAATACTGTTAATCATGGAAAGTATAAACCAAATAAGGAAAGTAATAAAGTGAGAAACACAAGAGTCAAAGAGAGTTTTAGGGTAATGAATCCTTGTTTAGTTCATCATGCAATATTATAGATTTCATGGATTTCATTGCAATTCATATGCCTAAGTCTAGAAACTTAATTCCAAGTTATTTTCTCTAAAAAACAACCCTTTCTTATGCAACTCGATTGATTACTAATCTCTTAAAACCAATACAAGTTATATGGCATTAAAAATAGTCTTTAGCAACTTTTATTGTCAACCTAACTACTCTCGTGATAGAATAACAACAATTCATTGTTATAGATCAAGTGAAACATACAATCTCTCAATCATACATCTAACCTAACATGTGAAGATGGTCAATCCACAAGAATTAAACACAATAACAATGAAAAGCATAATCATTCCAACAAAATCATGAAAGTCTATAAGATCAACATGAATTCATAAACAAATCATCAAGACTCTAAAACTAAAAAGTTTAGTCACTCTTGAATCAACATATTTAAACAAAATAAACAAAGAAAGAGTGTAAAGAAAGGGAAACTCTACGGAAAAGCGGCTCTTGATTGAGGTAGCACCGTCACGATCTCCTTGGCTCTCACGTTGAAATTCGAATGGCACCACGACTATCTCGAACTCTTTTCCTCTTCCTTGCAACTAACTCACTTTTTGAACTTTTTTATGAACTCTCACTTAATTCTCTCATTCTTGTGGCTCTTTAGGTCTGTAATTTCGTGCTCTGAATTGTCACTAGAGCTATTGGAAACCCCCAAATTTATAGAGTATTATGCCCAAAAAATCTTTCCAAAACTAAGATTTTCATTTATGGTAGGCTGGTGCCGTGGCGCTGCGACTATCTCCCGCAGACCATGCTCTCGGGTTTTAGCATCGTCCCGGCGCTGCCCCAATTATTGCAACTTTGTGATTTTCTTCTCTTTTTCGCAGTATTCTTGCTCGATTTTGATCTTTTGGCCTTTTCTCCTAATTTTCCTCATTTTAACCTGAAAACCACTAGCAAACAAGTGAAATCTAATATAAATTCCCTTTGAGAGAATAGAAGGTACTTTTCAAGTGCTTATCACTTTCTTCTCTTTTCTCTCAAGAAACTTAAACTTATCAATGGTATCTTGCTCTTCTTTCCTCAAGATCCTATTTATAGACTTGGAATGGAGAGCTTGTCGTCCAACTTGTCCTTTCTATTTGCCACTTGTTTGTCAGATGTCACCCTGCATGACACACCCGATATGCATCCCGACACCTCCTCCTTATGAGGTGTTAAGTCTAAATGAAGCTATCTAGCCTTTATACACTCATCTATGCGTTCAACTTGCTCCAAGACACGGACCATACATCCAACTTATGCGTCATTAAAGTTCCCTTTTAGAGTTTAGCTTCTTTTGTTCTCTTTTCTTCCTCCCAGCCTTCCTATACTTGACCAAGTTTCATCCCGACTATGCTTGGTACTCTGTCACTTAGCCAAAATCACCTCAAAACCTACCTTTAAGCATCCTCACCTTGTAACATGCCTTCATCACCATTTTGCCATGCATCCATGGCCTTCATTCCATCCTTAGGCATCCCTTGATTGCCCTTCTATGCGTCCCTGAGGTGTATCCCGGGGTTATGCTTCCAACTTTTCCCTTTTATTCCTCTTATACTTAGCTATTTTCTTAACGATCAACCTAGCATGCATCCATCTCTTGCTTCCTTCAGGTTTGCTTTTCAACCCTTCAACACATCCAAGATTCAAACTAGTCCCCTTTTGTAGCCAGCTCATACGTCCACTCTAGGCCAATGTTGCATCTCCTTCCTTAACTACCTCCTATGCATCCACCTCTTCCCCGAGTTCTCGGTTTTCCTTACAATACTTCAACACTTAACCATTTCCTTTCCCGCAAGGGGTACCCTGCGTTTTCTTAGCTTGACCATGCGTCCAACATGGTCTTTTCCCTACCAAGTGTGTGTCCAACTCACAACTAACTCCCAGCTATGCTCTCAACTCTTTCCAACACTTGGTGAGATTCCCTTTCTTCTCCTTAGATCACGCTTCCAAGCTTACTATTTTAATAGTATAGTTGAATTCTCTTAGTCTAGCTACGTTACTTAGAAAAATTCTTAACTTCAAGAGTTATTTCGAAATTCAAAGTCCAAAAATCATAGGTTTCTTCCAAACTCACCCACGACTTATTCTTAACCCAAAACTCAAGTTGACACCAAACTTTTTCTTCCCTTAAGTTCAACGCATACTTGTTCCTATTTTGGGCAAAATTTAGCTAACTCCACCCGTCTAGATTTTCTGTCTAAAAGATTTTCTAACTCCACAGGCTTGTGATCCAAACTTCACCTTGGGAGATAGTAAGATTTGGCCTTGAATGTTTATACCAACATAGATATGCTTGTATGTTTCTACTTGAGCTCTTAAATGCCATTCTCTAAGACATGAATCTTTAGCACACTTTTTGTTTAAATTCCTTATGTTTGATTCTACTCTTTGCTCGAGACTAGCAAATCTCTAAGTTTGGGGTGGTGAAAAGCGCTTGAAAAGTGCTTTTTATTCTCTTAAATTAAGGGAGTCTCTATCAGATTTCACTTGTTTGCTAGTGGTTTTCAAGTCAATATAAAGAAAATAAGAATTGGAAGCCAAAAGAACCAAACCGAACCAAAATCAAGTGAAAAAGAGAAGAAAATCACAAAGTCCCAAAAACAGGGTAGTGCCACGTCGCCAGCTCGGCGCTGCCGCGACGCATTTTCCAGAGAGCATCAGTCAAGCAAGCACAGCAACGTTAGCGCGGTGTTGCAGCTCGGTGCTGAGGGTAGGATTCAATGATGCATAGCGCCATGGGGCCATCTCACAGCATGGCGGTGCCACACTTTTATGTCGGTCAGCACAACAGCGCCATCTCACAACGTCGCAGCACCGACTTTCTTTTTTTGAAAAATCTATAATTTTGGAATAAAATTTAAGCAGCCAAGTCTATAAATTGAAGGGTTGCTGGAATGAGTTGGCTGCAAGAAAGAGAGAAGAGAGTTTGAGAGAGAGTTGGTGTCGTTCAAGTTCCCGACGTGAAGACCAAGGACATCTTGGCATTCCTTCTCAATCAAATGCTTCTTTACAGTAGAGTTTTCCTTTGTTTACACTCTTTCTATGCTGAAATTGGTTTTGAACATGTTGCCTAAAGCTATGTGTAGCTAAACTCTTTAGATTTAGGGTATTTATGAATTGTTTATGAAGTTACGTTAATATTGTAGACTTTTCATGGGTTGTTGTAATGAATATGCTTTTCATTGTTATTGTGCTTAATTCTTGTTGATTGGCCATACATGTATGTTAGATTAGATGTATGGTTGAAGTAATTGTATGTCTAATTGAATCTATAACAATGAATTGTTGTTAATCTATCATGCAAATAGTTAGTCTAACAATGAAAGTTGCTAATGACTACTCCTAATGCCATGTAACTTATTGGTTTCAAGATGTTAGTAATCAATTAGGTTACATGAGAAAATGTTGCTTTTAATAGAAAATAACCCGGATTTATGTTTCTAGACTTAAACATATGAATTGCAATAAAATTCATGAACTCTAGAAAGTTGCATAATGAATTAAACAATGATTCAATACTCTAGAACTCTCTTTGACTCTTGAATTCCAAATTACTTGCTTTCCTTATTAGCTTTTCTTAAATCATTACTTGAAATTGAATCCTCAAATAAAATTGATTCAATTCTAGAATAGCTAAGTAGTTTAAACCTTCACAATTGGATCCTTAGTGGAACGATATTCGAAACTTGACCATCTTATATCATAACTTAACCCGTACACTTTCGGTTACACGAAAAGTGCGCATTTGTTGCACCCAAGGCCTTTAGCCTTTCAATTCCCTACTTCTTTTTAGGGGACTACCCTGATTCAATGCATGTAGCTAACCTTTCAGCAAAGTTGGTGAAAATCTGCTCTTCCACATTAACCTCAGCTTGAAAATGACTTGACTTACCCTCTGACATCTCTTCTTGTCTCCTAGTAGCTTCTGGAGTTCTAGTCACAGCTTGCCTACCTCGTCTGCTTCATTGTGGCATAACTCCTATATTATGTCATAACATCATTATATTGCAAACATACATGCTCCTAAGATAAAATGCATGACCCTATTCCCGAGACTCTTGCTCTGATACCAACTTGTCACCCCCTCCCAAATTACCCCTTTAAAGTTGGAAGAAAGTGTGAAAACAACAAACTTCACCCCTTTTGTGAGGTTCACTATCCATCCATACCTGTCTAACCTGTTGGAAACATCGTTTAATAAAGCCGCCCACAGTAACTTTTTCTAAAGACTATAAACATTCAAGCCCACCAGTCACATAATCACAAAACCATAAGGATAAATATTTACATCACCTAAACTTAAACATCAACTTCAACAAAACTTAGATTACATACACAAAGTACACTTTCTCCCTTCCCATCTATACTTAGCTAGCTATGTTTACATGCCACTTTATGCAAAACCATTTGCACGTGCAAACTCAAAAGAAAAGTGTTGTTGATATCTTGGGTCTTGAGCAGGAGGTTTGAGTAGGCTAAGTTCTGGGAACTCTTTCGCCACTTGGGTGGGAAAGAAAACCAGGAAAACTTAAGCTAGAAGCCTAGTGAGTGACAAAATATGGAAAACATAAACTTTCGTATAAAACCATGCTTAGCATTAGAGAAGCTATGCATTTTATTAAATCAAGTATCTAAAATCATCAAACATTGCTTTTGAAATCAAAATTCCCATAGTTGAGGTGGAGTAAGCTCAACACACTCAACGTCGGAAACAAACCTTAGTTGGGGTGGAGTAATCTCAACACTCCCAAAGTCATAAACCTTAGCTGATGTGGAGTAATCTCAACACAACAGCGTCAACTCTCACTATGTGCACATAGGAAACTATCTCGAGCTGCCCAAGTACCTTCTCCATGTCCTTTAGTATAGGATACTCAAATGCCTAACCAATGTCCTTCAGCATTGGACCCGTAGAAAACATTTTAAGAAAACATGCATGCTTTGAAGAAATAGCTCATCGTAAAACATTTCACAGAAAGACCAAAACATTTCTTAGTAACTGGCATCATTTTGATATACTTTTAAACATGAGAGAACAGATAAAACATGCTCTTCATGCCATAAAATTAAGTATTAAATAGTAAACCAAGCTCAACAGTAAATCATCAACAAATCACATTTCATAAGAAATAATGGCTAGAAAATTTAAATGAAATCCCTTTAAAAGAAAACAAGTGTCACTCACGGTCCGAGCCTGATCCGTAAGGCTTATAGGCTTTTCCAACCTCAAATTGACTTGAAACATCAATTAAAAGACATTAAGTCATCTCCTGAAGTCCCTACAATCCACATTTAACAAAACTCCATCCACATTTGACGAACAGAGTTCGTCGCCCAATTCCGTGCCAAATAATTTTCCTAACTTAACCCACGGTAGTAGCGGTAAGTCGAGTCGAACACAGGGAGTCCTTGAATTTCGTAGTTGGAAAGTTTATAAATCAAGGTAACCAAAGGGGGATTTGAGTTGGTTTGTTGCAAAAATACTTAAATTGCATAAAATTAACTGCACGAATTAAAAGAAGTTAAAATTCAATTGGAGAAAACTCTATCTTGGGTTATGCAGGATTTCCTTTATTCGATATTCTTACTCATTGGCTCGTCATTACTAAATTGTCCTAGTTGATAAGTTAGACTTAAAGCAAATCGATGAAAGGCATGCAAAATTTGACTAAACCTAACCGCATTAAGTTCAAATGAAAATTTGACGGAACAACTAGAAAGACCTAGATTGAATGTCCTATCGATTTAATCCTAGTTGGTTAGAACAAGACGCATCACCAATTAGATTTGCAAGCTAATCTTACCTATTGCTTCCTATGATTGACATACAACAAATTGTCACGAATTGTAATACAATCAAAGCAACAAATCAAATGAACATCAGCATTACAATTTGATCGTAATTCTTAAAAACTCTAAATTAAATCATGTAGGCACTGAATCAAGTTCAAAACCTCAAAAGAACATCAATTACAAGGAAAATCCCTATGCGCAAGCTAGAAAAACGTTACCTTAGCCAATAATTGACATACCAATTATTGGGTTCAAGTTCCTAGGTACGAAAAGAAGAAGAAAAATAGAGAGAATGGAGCCAAAAGTTGGCTGGTGGCTAATCTTTTTTTAACCTAGAAATCGAAGGTTAAATTTAAAGAAACTGTTGAAGCGCCACAGCGCTTGCTGCATTTCACCAGTAGAAGCTCTTGGGAAAAAGCGCTGCTACGCGGTGATTTCAGGGGCATTTTGGTCATTTTGGAGTTTTATTTCTCGGTTGATGCCATGGAACTCCATTTCGGTCCGTTTTAGCTCGGTATTGTTGCTAACACCCCGTTCTACCTATTAAGTGCTTGAAACCTACAAAATAACATAATAGACACATTAAATAGCACAACGATCTCGAGTTAAGCTGAGGAAGATAGCACATTTTAGGTGCTATCAACATTGCCTATAACAAGCTTGGTTTCCACTTATTTCCTCATTTTTGCCTTTAAAAGACCTTTTTGCAAAATTTCTCAAAATTTTCTAAAATACCCAAAAATCAGCTTAAAATTCAAAATTACTCATTTTGAGGCTAAAAATCAAGAAAACATTAATTAGAATCCAAAAATGTCCAAAAATACCCAAAATAGCCGTAGGCACCCAAGGTGGGCAGCTGGTGGGCTTGGGGTGCTGGCAGGAGCATAGGGGTAGGCATAGGTACAGGTAGGCGTGGGCGTGGGCAATGGGGCTGGCAATCATAGGCGTGGGCGTGGGCACTAGCAGGGCATGTTGCTGATGGTGAGTAGCATAGGTGGGTTGATTTTCTGCATAGGGTGTCAAGGGTGGGCTGTGGGCGTGGCTTGCCGCACAAGGATGTCTGGGTGGCTATGGGCGTGGCTTGCCGCAAAGACGTGCAGGTGAGTGAAATGCACTTGAAAAGTACCTTTTATTCTCTTAAATTAAGGGAGTTTATATTAGATTTCACTTGTTTGCTAGTGGCTTTCAGGTCCAAATAAAAAAAAACTAGAATTGAAAGCCAAAAGATCAAAATCGAGCCAAATTCTAGTGAAAAAGAGAAGTACAGAACTGCCAAAAACAAGGCAGCGTCGCAGTGCCAATACGACGCTGCGGCGACGCTTTTTCCTGAGAGTGGTCATCCACTTCAGCGCAGTAGCTCCACGCGGTACTGCGGCACATCGCCGAGGGTAGGATATTGCGATGCAGAGCACGGCGGCGCCATCTTTCAATGTCAGGCTGCACCACGGCACCATTGACCAATGACGCGTGCCATCTTTCCTTATTTGAAAATTCTACATTTCTGGAAAGAATTTTGGGCGACTAATTCTATAAATTTGAGGGTTTTCAGCAGCCCTAAACACACCAAAAGACATAAGAAGAAGAGAATTGAGAGAAATTTCATTATAGAGTCTAAAGAGTGAGTTAGCTACAAGGAGGAGAAAAAAAAGAGTCTGAGAGAGAGTCGTGGTGCCGTTCAAGTTTCGGCATGAAGATCAAGGATATCTTGACAATTCCTCCTCAATCAAGAGCTTCTTTTCAGTAGAGCTTCCTTTTCTTTATACTCTTTCTTTGCTTATATTGTTGTGAACTTGTTGCTTTAAGCTATGAGTGGCTAAACTCTTTAGTTTTAGGGTATTGATGAATTGTTTATGAAGTTATGTTGATATTGTAGACTATTCATGATTTTGTTGTAATAATTATTTCTTTCTTTGTTATTATGCTTAAATTCTTGTTGGAATGGCCATGTTTGAATGTTAGTTTAGATGTATGGTTGAGATAATTGTATGTCTAACTAGATCTATAACAAAGAATTGTTGTAAATCTATCATGTAAATCTATCATGAAAATAATTGAGTTGCATGAGACAAGGTTGTTTTTTAAGAGAAAATAACTTGGATTTATGTTTTAATTAAATCCATGAACCCTAGAATATTGCATGATGAAGTAAACAAGGATTCTTTACGCTAAAACTCTCTTTGACCATGTGTTTCTTATTTAATTGCTTCCCTTTTTCTAAGTTTTTCCTAAATCACAACTTTAATTCCAATCCTCAAATAAAATTGATTCAATTCTAGAATAGTTAAGTAACTTATACCTTCACACTTGGATCCTCAGTGGAGTGATATTCAGATTTAACTGTCTTATATTATAACTTGACCCGAACACTTGTGGTTAACACAGAAAGTGTGCATTGGTGAAGGTGTCAGGCAGCACGCAAGGCACATAGGTGGGGCACTAGGGTGCGCGCATGTGGGGGCTGAGCTTGCAGGCTTGGGTGACAGTCTTGGCAGACACCAGCTGACTTCGGCCAACAATCACCTATTTGCAACCTGATTTTTCAAAGCTTCAAAACACCTTTTCCTTTCAAATAGACTCCAAATAAATTTATGGAACTAAAGGATAACCTCTTAACTAACTTACCAAAAAAATTGGGCTCCAAAAACCTTCCCGAGCACCCTTGAAAAATTTTTCAAAGCTATCCCGTTTGGTTTGCTCGGTTTCAGCGACAATCTTTAGTTTTTTCATGTTTTCTCAACCTTCCCAACTCCAAATCGATCCAGTAGTCCTAGGTTAGAATCCTGAATCAAAGAGCTTCATTTGGTACAAAAATGGAGAAAATGGCACGGGTGAATCGAGAGAGCCAACGTCCTCTTTGAGTTGTTTGCTTCTGGACCAAGTTGTTGCCCAGTCCAACCAATTATCTTTGGCCACCAAGTCTTTGCAAACGTGGCTCCATCTCTTTTCTTCTCATTCTAATCATCCAAATTAAATATTATTTTCCTTAAAATAATTATTTTAACATATTTTAATCTTTATTCTTTATTTATTAATTTTCCTCAATTAAATACAATCTTTGACCTATTTTGACTTGAGAATTCCCCAACACTTAGCAAAATTATTCTAAGTCTAAGGCACACTTCCTTGATCAAATACACCATTGTCTTCATCACTTTATCCCTTATTAAAAGCTAATGAGAAAATCATAATTACTTAGACAGACACTAGAATTTCCACTTACATTCATACTCATTCAAGCCAACCCTTAACAATTGTTTCTAACTTGAACTCAAACAAAGGAAAATTAAGAGTTAGGGTTTACATTGACGCTCAAAACCTGTAAATTTAGGAAATTAAACGATAAAATGACGGAATGAGTCCGAATTAGGCCGGGAGAGATAACTCTTTTTTGGAGCTATCATATCACCCCCAACTTGATTTTTGATTGTCCTTGAGCAAGGTTAAAAATACACACAATCATGCAATTATATGCTCGCAATGTTGCATAGCTCATGACTCATGCTTTAACAGTTTTCAAGGTATATTTACAACAATTTAGGAATTCATTTGCCAACAATCAATTTGAGAAACAATTTTAAAAACTCTTTCAAGAAAAACAATGCATGAGTGAATGCAATGCATCATCATTTTGATTCTAAGCATATTCAGAAAGATTTTATCAATCTTCTAGTTCGTTTTTCCCCTACTCTAACTCGGTCATTAGTCTTTAAGTTACTCCCACCCAAAATGGGTGCAACACTTCGACAGGGCACCTAACACACATGCAACTATAAAGTAAAGGACATCACTTTTACCTAGAGCGTTAGCTTTCACACACCCATTATAGGGACTCATACCTACTCTTTTCTCGCAGGCGTCCTAACTGATTACAACAAGGGTAGCTCTTTCTTGCCCCTACCCATGCACTCATACACAAACATTTTTTTTTCTTTTATTCACCTTTTCTCATTTTTATTTTTATCACATAGGCTTATTTCTCTTTTTACTCTCTTAGTCTAGTTTTACACACATTTGGGGGAAGCAACTCTCTAACCAAAATTGGGTCTTTCGAGGTGACAACAAACATCAAAGCCTAATAATTCATTTCTAAGCTCAAAGATTCCGAATGGCTCAACAAAACATTTAAATATGTATGATATTTCAAGAAATTTTTTTTAAATGGGCTAAAAAAATTATGAATGCTTCTTCAATCCTAAGACCATGCAAATCTAAACAAGCGAGGTGGATCATCAACATTCATTGAAACTGTTGGGTTGTATGTCTTAAAACTCGTAGTTTTTGTAAATAAGTGAATTTTAGTACATATGAAGTTATTCAAGTGAATTAATTGTTTTTAACTCTAAATCCAATTAAACTACGAACCATTGGCTATTATCATGAGTACTTGGACTTTATGTGGAGACACAAACAGGATCAAGTTTGAGTAAGTAGCCTAAATAGTCTATAGTACATGGATCAGGTTGGGTACCTCTTCTTGGAGACACTATTGAATACAGCCCGCTTCATGATTGTTACAAATGTTGTAAGGTGTCGTAAATGAAGTGATCCTGATTTGTTCATGTAGAGACATGTGAGCGGGAGTATTTTACATAATAAGATTGTATAAGACTGACCCTAAAATGATCACTGTTACGTATTAACACTGTTTACGATTAACACTCATTAATTTCACTTATCGATGACCTAGATAACTTGATCTGAATCTTGAGCTATATATGAACTCTTGTTTATTCAGAATTATCCTTTGATCTGCATAGGTGAGAGTAAGCTCAATGCTCAAAATTCCCCCCATTTCAGGGATAAAACCGGGTACATAGTTGGGGACATAGAATTTGCAAGACGGAATTCACTCCTACCCAACTTAGGGATAGTAGAGAGGTTGTTCTCTTAAGTTTTGTTCCCAGGTCTTGCACAAGGGGCCCCATCCTCTCACTGGCCCTAGAGGGAATGGATTTAATCATTAGATCCTAAACCAATTGTTCATTAGAGGGACAGTGGTACTTAAGGAGAAAAGATGTAACTTAGAGGCAAATCGGTAATTGACCTAGCTAAAGTTACGAATGATTTGTGAAGGATTGACTTATCGATGACGGTTATATCAAATGGACACAAATATATCTACAGTGAGGAGAGTGCAGCTACGAGCTTTAGTGGAGTGTCAAGTTATTTAACGAATGTTGGTTAACTAGGTTAAAGAGTTTGATCGGTTAATCTTGGATCGTTGGAGCTCATGATCTGTAGATCCATGAGGTCCCTCTACTAGCTCATAAATGAACTAAATTCTTAGATAGTGTGGTGAATAAGTTTGAATCGTTCAAATCTTGGTTTAAGAAATGAAAGTTAGATATGTACAATATATCGACGTTTAAATACGAATTAAACAGACAAATAGAGTTAATTATAATATTTAAATATGATTTAAATATTAATCATATGAATAGGTATTCATATCGGTTTTTTAGAAAAATCGGGATAAGTGGGAAAAATAAAATTATTTAATATTAAATAATAAAATAATTTCATTTAATTAAATATTAGATTATTTTTATAATTTGATATTTAAAATGAATTTTAATTCAATTTTTGGAAATTCATTGAAAATTGATTTTTGAAGATTGGATTTTCCCACTAACTAAGTTAGGAGCTTGGTTGTCTTCTTCACAATTAACCAACAAATTAACCATTTTGTGTTGTCAAATTTTGATGCAATTGGATTGCATGTTATTTTGTAATAAACAGAGATGATTTTGGCATAAAAAGGGTTAAGAATTTTGTGAAATTAAGGGTTAATTTTGTAAAATTTCATCCATTGTTTATCTTCTTCCCAATCTTCATTCCTTCTCAAATTCACCACAAATTTGGATCCCACCATCCAATCTAAGCCTAGGGAATAGTAGAGAAGACTCTTGTGGTGGTCTACAACCAAGTGGTGCTGAAATTCATCAAGAATTGAAGGAGAATTTGGAGCTTCAAGGGTAAGTGTTCTTGAAACTTTGGTTTTTCTTTTTAATTGCATGTTTAATCCTCTAAATTGAGCATCTTATAGTGGAAATTGATCATATTAACTTTCGCTACATGCTCATTTATCCATCAGAAATGAGCAAGGTAACAACAAGCATGATATCAAGCAAAACATTCAATACGCATAAAACCCGAGCTCAGATGCTCAAGGGCTCACCAAGTAGTACAATGCACACTTTCTATGTTACAACAAGTATACGGGTCAAGTTATAATATAGGACGGTTAAGTTTCGAATATCGTTCCATTGAGGATCCAATTGTGAAGGTTTAAACTACTTAGCTATTCTAGAATTGAATCAATTTTATTTGAGGATTCATCTTTAAGTTGTGATTTAAGAAAAAATAATAAGAAAAGCAAGCAAATATGGAATACAAGAGTAAAAAAGAGTTCTAGTGTATTGAATTCTCGTTTAATTCGTTATGCAACATTCTAGGGTTAATGGATTTTATTGCAATTCATATGCTTAAGTCTAGAAACATAAATTCTGGTGATTTTCTATTAAAAACAACATTTTCTCATGCAACCTAATTGATTACTAACATCTTGAAACCAATATAAGTTACATGGCATTAGGAGTAGTCTTTAGCAACTTTCATTGTTAACCTAACTATTCGCATGATAGATGAACAACAATTCATTATTATAGATCGAATTAGACATACAATTACTTCAATCATACATTTAATCTAACATGCAATCATGGCCAATCAACAAGGGTTAAGCACAATAACGATGAAAAACATATTCATTACAACAATCCATGAAAAGTCTACAATATTAACATAACTTCATAAGCAATTCATCAGCCACTCATAGCTTTATACAATATGTTCAAATCTAATTTCAGCATAGAAAGAGGGTAAAGAATGGAAAACTCTACTATAAGAAGCTCTTGATTGTGGAGGAACCATTAAGATATCCTTGATCTTCACGTCGGGAACTCGAATGACACCAAACTCTCTCTCAAACTCTTTCTTCTCTGCCTTGCAGCCAACTCATTCTTTGAGGCTTTGTATTGTGTTGTTCTCTCTCCTAGGGTTGCTGGAAGTCCTTCAAATTTAGACTTGGCCGCCTAAATTTCTTTCCAAAATTGTAGATTTTTCAAATAAGAAAAGCAGCCCCGCGACACTATGAAATGTCGCCGCTGTGCTAACCGACATTAAAATTTGGTACCGCCATGCTGTCCGTCATTGATTCCTACTTTCAACACCGAGCCATACATGTTAGATTAGATGTATGATTCAAGTAATTGTATGTCTAATTGGATCTATAACAATGAATTGTTGTTAATTTATCATGCGAATAGTTAGGTTAACAATGAGAAAAGGTTGTTTCTAATAGAAAATAACTCAAATATATATTTCTACACTTAAGCATATGAATTGCAATAAAATCCATGAATCCTAGAATGTTGCATAATGAATTAAACAAGGATTCAATACCTTAGAACTCTCTTTGACTCTTGTATTCCAAATTTACTAGCTTTTCTTATTAGCTTTCCTTAAATCAAAACTTGAAGACGAATCCTCAAATAAAATTGATTCAATTCTAGAATAACTAAGTAGTTCAACCCTTCACAATTGGATCCTCAGTGGAACGATATTCAGAACTTAACCGTCTTAAATTATAACTTGACCCGTACACTTGCTAACACAGAAAGTGCACATCAATCAGTGTCACTTTGCTTGCTTGAATGGTTGCTCGGAGAATACGTCGTGGCAGCACCAAGCTGGCTACGTGGCGCTGTCCTATTTCTAGGGATTTTGTGATTTTCTTCTCGTTTTCGCTTGATTTTGGCTCGGTTTGGTTCTTTTGGATTCCAATTCTTATTTTCTTTATGTTGACCTAAAAACCACTAGCAAATAAGTATAATCTGATAGAAACTCCCTTAATTTAAGAGAATAAAAAACACTTTTCAAGCTCTTTTCACAATACGAGGGGCTAATTCCTCGAATGTCTGCAAACGTCCATCTAACGACCCGAACATACTTCTTCAATATTTGCATTAATAATTCTTCATGTTCCAGGCTCAACGTACAGAAAATGATCACAGGCAAAGTGTTCTTCTCCCCAAGTATTCGTACTTGAGATGAACAGGAAGGACTTTCAATTCTAGGGGTGGTGACTCTTCCAGAGATGGCTTTGTTTTGGTGGTTGCATGGTTAGTAAGGTCAAGCCATTCAAAAGTCTTATTGGACTCAGAGATCGAGCTTATCTCTTCTTCTTCAGTCTCTTCTTCATCCACAGACATTACCAAATTGTCTGACTCTACATCTGTGGTCATCAAGCTCTCATAGTTGATTTCTTCTACCAACTAGCACGATTCAAGTTCATCAGGATATCTCAATGCGTTAAACACATTAAATTTTACCTGTTGGTCATGAACACAGATAGTCAGCTCGCCTTCTTGTACGTCTATCAATGCACACCCAGTAACTAGAAAAGGTCTTCCCAATATGATTGAAACCTCCCTATCGGCTTCATAATCCATAATGATGAAGTCCACTAAGAAGATGAATTTGTCCATCTTGACTAAGACTGTTGGGTTTTATGTTTTAAAATTCGTTGTTTGTAATTTATGAAATTTATTCTTAATAAAGTTGTTATCAAAGTTTATTTAGTAATGTTGTTATTGAATATGTGAATTGCATGTAAATCCAATAAACTAAGAACTCATGGTTATGTGGTGAATACTTAGACTTTATATGATAAAAGTGGATCAAGTTTAAGTAATAGTCAAAACGGTCTATAGTATATGGATAAAGTGTAAGCCCCGTACTTGTTATTGAGAGAAGGTAAGTAGGAAGAATTATGGGGCAGGCGAGTAAAGAAAATTGGCCAAGTTGTGGGAGAGTAAAAATGATTAAGTGTTGATCATGTGATGGGTGACCATGCGTTGAAGGTATGTCTAAGCTGCCAAGAGTGGCTGCTGGTAGGCATGCGTTGAAGAAGATAGCTCGGCGTGAAAGTTGATGTGAAGGAAGAAGGGTGCAATATACGTTAAAAGAAGTAAGCGTTGAAGGCTACTAAGTGCTAGGAGTTGGCATTGCTATGCGTTGGAAAGGCCTATGTGTTGAACGATGGTATGCGTCGGACATAGAAAAGTGGCAGAGGGACCCATGCGGTAATCGGCTATTCGGCGTTAAGCAATCAGTGGCATAGTAAGTTGAGACTATACGTTGCCGAAGCCATGCGCGGAAGGTTGCATTGGCAAATTCCAGAAGGAGGATGATGTTAGAGCTGGTAAGTCGGTGATTTATATTGACATATAAAGGAGTGCATCAAATAATTAAGCCTTTTTGGATATATTTTCGAACTCAGATTAATTCCATTTCGCAGAAGAACAACGAGGAGAGGTAGAAAAAGGTGCTTATATCGAATTCGAGTAGAAATCAGATCAGTATCATGATGATTTTGAAGCTGGAACCAGAAACTTGATTGTTACTGATAGATTTGGACATCAGTCAGTATTTGAGGGAGAGTGAACCGAGGACGTTGAAGCTAGAAGTGAAATTTTGAGGTTAGTAAGTTGAGTCAATTCTTAGCAACTTCCATGAAGGATGTTTAAGCTAAATCGAGCAAAAATGTGTTAATCTCTAGGAAGAAGCTAGCGGAGTTGAACTGCTAAGCAAATCAAAGCAGCCGAAGTTATTTGAGAATAATTCTCAAACGAAGACGAGTCATGGTCTGAAATTTTGAGGTAAGCTAGGAAACTCACTACTTTATAATTTTGTAGAAGAATGGAAGTTCTGATTTTGGCTGTAAAATGGTTTTTAGTAGGATAAAGGAAGAGTTTGAAGAGAAGGAAGGAAAACTGTGATATCAAGTGTCGCTAGATAGTGGTATCGCTAAGGAGCTGGAGAGTGAGCAGCGGACGGGTGTCGCTGATAAATGCAAAGGAGTTCTGCATCTCACAACTCTCGCTGAAGTCTCGCTAGGTATCGCTTTTTAAGATGATATCGTCAGTCTAGTTTACTCCGGTTTCGCTAGTGTAGTACCCAGTAGTGTGAATTCGCTGGTAGTCTCGCTAGTGACATAGAGTATCGCTAGTTATTGATATGCATACCTAATGATAATGAAAAAGGAGTTCAAAGGAAACCTAATGTGAGAAATGTGTTTCTACAGGCCAAGAAGAGCTTGGAAAAGCATATAATCCACTCGGCGCCTAAGACAAATTGTGAGTGACTTTCTAATTTATCCAAGGATTATCTTTAATATTGCACAAGTGAAAATGAGGATAATATATGAACTCCTGTATGTGTGTTATCTAAATGCAAACCACGGCCGAAGGGCCATGTGTGAAGGCCTATGGGGATATGATATATGATACACAGTGCTGAGGGACCATGAGTGAAGGCACTTGAGAAATTGATTGAGATAGTTTCCAATACCGAAGGACCTTGTGAAAAGGCATATGGAAACCAGTACATGATGGCTCAGTGCTGAGGGACCATGAGTGAAGGCACTTGAGCAGTGAATTAATAATGAAACTTAGTGCTAAGGGACAATATGAGAAAGCACTTGAGAGTCGATACGTCGAGGGACGAAATGTGAAGGTGTATGAATATATAAATACTAGTAACTGAATTATGAGGTTAATAGCGTTGAACTCTGCTCCGCTGCTTATTTGATAAATGTTTATGCTATCTTGTTAAATGACACGAGTGACCAAGTAATTTGTACTAATAAGCTATATAGTAGTTTTATGATCAGCATTAATTCAAGGATTAAATTGTAATCGATAATTTAGTCACTCACTGGGCTTTAAGCTCACATTTACTTGTTTATTGTTGTTCGTTTCAAGTAGCAAGCGTGTCCGGGACGCCTAGCCTACAGAAGATTCTCGTTTGGGCCTACTTGGTTTTAGTTCTCTGGGATAGTTGTAAATACTCAGTCTCAGTACATATTTTGGCATATATGATCATTGTGGCATAACGAGTGTGGGTTCGTACTGTATGCTGAACAAATACACTTGTATGATATATTATGAGCTGGAAACCTTATGTAAAACTAATGATTTCCTTATTATGTTTCACTAGTATAAAAGTTTGTACATTTGATCTAGTATTGAATTGTGTTTCAAGATATAAGATGACGTGTATTTGTGTAGGTTGCATCTATTCCTAGGTTAGGAAGGTAATCTGGGGGGGGGGGGGGTGACATAAAGGTTAGGTACCTTATCTTGGGAATACTAAGGATACGACCCACTTTGTATTTGATGCAAACAATGTAATCCCAAATCATTCGTGTAGAGACATTGAGTGAGGGTGTCCTATGTAATGAGTTTGCATAAGACTGGAACAAAAAATAAATCATGTTTACTTTATAACACCGTTTACTGTTAAAACTGATTATTTCATGTTGATGACCTAGGTAACTCAATCTTAATCCTAAGCTAACTATGTATTCCTGTTTGTTTGAGATTATCCTTTAATTTGCATGGGTGAGAGTGGCTAGTTCTACCGACTCTTATTGCCTTCCATTTTAAGGGTAAGATCAGACAGACAGTTGGGGACATAGTCCTGCAAGATAGAATCCACTCCTACCTTATTAAAGGATAGTAGATAAGTTGTTCACTTAAGTACTGAATCCAGGTCTTGAACAAAAGGGTCTCACCTTCTCATTGGCTCGAGAAGGACTCGATTTGTTGGTTGGACCACAAACCAATTGTTCATTGGAGGATCAGTGGGACTTAAGGAACAATAAGTAATTACAGGGGTAAAATGGTATTTTGACCAAGCTGTAATTATGAACAACTTGTAAAGGATCGACTTACTAATCATGGTTATATCAAATGGACAGAAATATATCTACAGTGAGGAGAGTACAACTATTAGGCTTTAGTGGAATGACTTGGTAGTTAACGAATGTTAATTAACTAGGTTAAAGAGTTTAGTCGATTAATTTCGTATCGTTGGAGCTCATGATCTGTAGGTTCATTAAGTCCCCTTATTAGCTTGTGGACTAAACCTTAAAATAGTATATTGAGACAATTTGAAGTGTTCAAATTTAGAAAAGGAGCATTTTTTCGGTTTGATTCCTTTAATTATGAGTTAGATGAATTGGACTTTTAATAATATTTAAATATGATTTAAATATTATATCTGCCAAAAACTTGTTGTCTGCCTTAAGGTATAATGCATGCGTTACTAATTAGTCAAGTTTTCCTAGCTTTAACCCAAGTATAAGTCAAAATTAGGTTTCTCGGTGAGTCCGAGGTCGAATGCAGGGACTATGCAGATTTCAAATTTTCTTTAATTGCTTGAGCTATATGTGTAACACGAAAGTGAGAATGGTTGCAATGCATTAAAAGTAAATAAACAATAAAAAAAAATTATACTAAATTAGTGGAAAATGTAGTAGGATGCGCCACAGCAGTAATATGTAGGGGTATAAATGTGAATGGAAAGAAAACCAGGGCTTGGATTGGTTATTGCCTATTTTCAGAAGCGCAGAGTGAACTATTTCATATTATCTACTCCTAATTTGCACCTCTCGATTGACAGATCACATACTCATATGTCCATACTCATATGTCTATGACACATGTGAGAATATTAAAATTTTAAGGTTACTTCTAGAGCCTACGTTATACTTTGGGATGTTGACATTTCCTTGCTGTTGATGCACTGTAGACGATGCGTATATTCCCAAATTAAAATTTTGATTCAACCTCAATTTTCTTTTAAATTAGTATTTAGACATATTCTAAGTTTTATTTCAAATCAAATTCATGGTTTTTTATTGTCAAATTATATTAAATTTCTAATATTTATCTCAAATTAAAATTTTCTCATATTGTAAATTTGATCTTAAATTCAAATCATTCAAATTTAGATTTCTATCTTAATTAGGTTTCTATCTCAAGTAAAATTAAATTGTGGATAAAACCTCAAATTTATTTCGAATTAAAATTTGATCATATTCTAAATTGTATGGGCAAGTAACTTGGATAGGAGTTCATTTTCATTCCAAATTCAGTTTTGGATTAAATAATATAAATTCTACTAAAATTCAAATTAGAGCTTATGGCAAGAAAGAAAATCAAAACGTTAACTTAAATTTTTGTTTTGATAAGTTGACATAATTACAAAAGAAGTATTTGTTAAAAATATAACATTTCAAATCAAATTTATGTACCAAATTTATAGTTTAATCAAATAAGCACATTGATCTTTAAGGTTTACATATAACTCGTACTTTGATTCTAACTTTTTTGAGATTCATCCACCCATACATGTGTATAAATATCGAAAAAATATTTATTGAACAATAAATTTTCGTCCAATTATAAATAATCATATTAAAAATTTTATACTAATTACAAACTATCATGTGATTTCTCAAATTATCAAATTTTACTTCCAACTTAAACACTATCACACGAGATAGAGGATAAATTATTAGAAATTCAACCATATCACCGTAAGTTCAACCAAACCTCGTGCCAAGTCTGTATTGAAAAATGGTATTTTGATTCAAATTACAATTCGACAAAAAAAAAAAAAAAAAAAAATTGGGGACGTTACCGATTGATTTCGTTTTGTAGAATCAGGAGAGAAGGTGGGAATGGCGATGGAAGGAGTTGCTTCGATTGCACTTTTGCCTTGCGGCTCTGTCTCTGGCCACTTCATTCAACTTCCTGACTCCATCTGCTACGGCCTCCATGGCACTGGTACGCTTCACGCCCATTCCCTGCTCTCTCTCTCTGCTTTGGTTCGTTTTCATTTCTGAATGTTTTCTTGTAAATAACATTTGAAGTATAACTATGAACCATTGTTTTTGGGTTCGATATTTATGGAAGTACTCCTTAACAAGGCTGAAAAATCGCCTGTAGAAAAGCGATGGCAAACTGGTTTGGGAAAATGAAGGTTGGATGAAACTGTTGGGTTTTACATGATTTTGGTAACAAAAGGGTTGTCCTTTCTTTTTTTTCTTTTTTTGGCTTGAATACTATTGACCAAATAAATACTTACTATTCTAGAATTCTATATATGTTGAAGGTTTGAATTGAGCTACGTAGATCTGTTATGTCCTTGACCTGAACATTCTTTGTATGGATTCTGATCATGAATAACATGTTTTAGGTTTCTATGGTGACATGGTATCTTATTTTCGTGACCCTTTGTATTCCTAAGGAGAATCGCCCTTGAGCTAGAAATCTTTCTACAATCCTTTGCCACTCACAAATATGGCAAACTTAACCAATGGTAACAAGTCTACAAAGAGCTTAGTTAGGATGAATAACTCTCATATCAAACTTTGTATTTATGATGGTCACTCCTAGATTCCAGGATGACTCACTCCAAAATCAGATTGATTAAAACTAATCCAAGAAACCGGTTGAGCTTTAAGCCTAAAAGCAATATTGGAAAAGAAACAACTCCAAAGGAGTTCAAGAAACACAAGTTTTTGATAACAATATTCTGAGTTTTCAAGAGCATTACATGCCTTTAAACAGGACAAAAGGATGTTCGAAGAACCAAAGACCAAAAGTATTTCAAAAACAATCAAATGCAAATTGGAGGAAAGAAGACCTATGAAATTAAAGTTCAATTGCACAACAATTGTGAAATCTAAATGCAGAGCAAAACCGTGACAATGGTCCAAATTGTCTTAAATATCTACAGTAGGAGGTGCTAATCAAGATCTTCATGTTTGACAAGCTTTGATATCACAAACTCCCAATAGGTGCAATCTGGACTGGCACTATTCACAATTTCTGAACACTCCTTTTTCTTTTTTTGTTCCCATGCCATCTTTTAAACTACATTGCTTTTTCTACATCTTCTTCATGCTATTCTCTTTCTTGTGTTGGAAAAGTCTCTTGAATCTTCTTTGCCTTTTTGTAATAGATCCTTCATTTACATATAGATCAATGTTTGGATTCACATCAATCCTTCGTTTAGAATGCATGGTTTTCCTCAGTTTCCCCTTGCCCAGTTTAAAGAAAGAGTTTACCTTGCTGTTGTGTAATCTTTAGGTTTGTTGATATTTTGGTGTGAAATATTTGTCTTCCAGAATTGGAATGTGAAAGAGAGTGCAGCAGGGGTGAGGATTATCGTTTGATCAAGCTCACAATTATGAACTACAGTGTATGATATGTTTGCCTTCTTTTGCTCCTTTCCTCTCAACCTCTATTAAGTTGTTTGTTGACATTCCTATCCTTTTACATCTCCATTTCCATTTCCATTTGTGTTGTACTACCAGAACAAGCAAGAACGAACAGTCATCGTTGAATGTAGAGGCCATGATGCTGCACGGTTTCACAGCATCGTTCATGCTCATGGGTAAGTCCCAACTATTGCAATAGGAAACTTATTTTTCAATTCATACTTCGATGAGAAATTCAAGAATTCTCCTCTCCTTTTGCAGCATCATATCTAATTAATCTTCTTTCTGCTTCATGTTTCAAACGTGAACAAAATCACATAACAAGAGATGGAAACAGACTATTGGTTGTTCATATTCCTCACTATCTTGAATGTTTGAGCTATTTTTCAAATCAAACACTTAACTATTGCCATTTTCTAAATTCTACTTTTAGAACCTCATATAAATATTGACTCGTCATGGCCGCTCTGAATCCGTTGGCTTCTTGTTTGAACTGATTGTAACTTTGATGTGATGAACATCAGTAAGTTTATCTCGTGTTTGTAGACAGTTGGGAAGAGGATGTAGTGAGCATGGTTGAAAAAAAACATGGAAAGAATGAGATTATGGTTTCCTTCGAGTGTCAGATGTTGAAGTCTGAGAAAGCGGCCAAAGATCACATCAGACAGTTTATTCCCAAATTAGTAGGGCAAGACGCTGTGGGTACGTGTAGCCAATTTTTTTTAATATACCAACTTTATTACAAAGCCTGTTTTTACAATTTCTTGAAGTAAAGAGGTACTCTAATTTCGAAGTGTTAAGCCTCATTGGCAAATTGAGTGAATGCCTTAGAATTCACTTTTATTAAAATAAGTTATTTAGTGATAGTTTATAAAAGATGGTTTAGAAACTAAGAATGAAGCTAACATGTGCATCACTCCACGAGGTAAGAGAAGGTAAAAACTTCAATTTCTACCTTCACATTCTTGAACTAAAATAATACTAGTGGCAATAAAAAGTTGTACTTTTCGAACCAGTTTTTAACCTTGCCATCCATGAATGATGAAAATGTCTTGAATGTCATAATCTTTGCACTACATCATAATCTTTGCTCTACATACTTTGCCAATTATGTTACTCACTAAAGCTTTGAATGGACAGTTAACATAGGGCCAATGAGCATCAGAGGATTGGATTTTGAAGCAGGGAGCAGCCAGGAGAGTGATGCAACCATCTGAAGCATTTTGAGTTAAAAGACTTGTCTGATGAAGTAGTCTCTCTTTAAATCTTATTTCAACCAAGGGTCTTTAGATTAAGGTCTATAACCGAGAATGGCGACTGAATTTTGTTTGTCACAGAGATTTTTCTCTCATCTGTACTCGTTCAATTGGTTTAATGAGCAAAAAGTTCATGGGTCAAATTCAATATTTGGCTACTAGAAGTCTGGATATGTCTGGAGGAAGACGTTTGCAAACTAGAGAAACTTGTATAGATAAAATATACAAGAGAACACTCCCAAGTTATTTGAGCAACGATTAGGCAACTAAACAGCTAAGATTTATTTACAGCCCCTAACTGTTCTATTGTAAAATAAGGGGAGCACGAACAAAGTAGGATAAAGGATTCTATTATATATTTCAAAGGTTCCAATGAAGGGTCGACAACAAAAATAACTATGTTTTAAATGGGAGTGTTTGAAAAAGGCCTAAAACAATGTTTTCTTGCAAAAATGACTAACTGTATATTTTAGTAAAATTCCTATAACAAAAATACCCTCGATTAAGGTCGTTAAAATGTGTTTATATACCTTTTAAATTACCAAACATAAATAAAAATATGACAATTACTAAAGTTTTTCCCTACCTCAATTGCTCAAATGTGTTTATATACCTTTCAAATTAATTTTTGGAACCAAATTCACATATGCAAAACTTATCACAGGAATCACTATTATGATTTATATATACATAAATAGCAGGGATCACTATTATGATTTATATATACATAAATAGAAGGGCGGGTTGCAAATATAGCAAAAACAAAAAGAGTTGTCTATATAAAAGATTTTAATTATAGCCTCATATTACATAAATATCTTTTACATCCAAATATATATTTTTTTATACAGAAATGACATAATGTGCTTGTTATTTTATTAATGTTATGGCCTATTTACTATTAAGATCTCCTCCATGTTATACAAAATAAAATAAAATAAAAATAGAAAAAAGGAAAAAAAAAAAAATAATTCCTCTCTCATCCATGCACCCACTAAGGGATTTAAATTTAGTTCCCATAAAGTTTTAGAAAGAAAGAATTTCTTTCTTTTTTTAGTCAAGAATCACAATTTCCTTCTTTCTTCCTCCCTGAAAACGAGGGTTCTAGGGAAAAGAAATTGCAACCCATTCTTTCTTTGGTAAAAAATTTTTGATTCTTCCATTTTTTTCAAATGTTCAAACTGGGGTTCTAATGAGAAGGTATATATATGAAGAAAATAACTGAGTTGCTTTGTTCTTTTGATACATTCAAGGTATATTTCTTATTATATTTTGTTTCTTTTTTGAATTTCTTTGCTTCTTTATTGATTTCTTGTAGAAATTTTTTAATTTTAAACCATCTTGTTCGAATTTTGCATGGACTATAGTAGATTTTTCATAATTTCTTTTTCGTCCACTCTTAAGAAGACACAGGCAAATGATTTTAATTTTTTTGAGGATTGAAAATGTTTGACTTTTGTGATTGTATATTTTGTTCGAAATCTCTAGTGTCTTGTCTCTATTCTATATGCTTAGTAATTTTTACAATTTATTTCTCTTCATCAACCGTAAGACTACACAGGCAAATGAATTTTTTTTTTCTATTACTATAAATGTGTGATTTGATGCCTATATATACCCTGGTTGTTTTGTTCATTTTAGTTGTTTTGAATAATAATATAGATAATTTTGATTTAAAGTATATATACTCTTGTTTATATATCGTTTTTAAGTTCTTGTTTTAGTAGGTTTATAAATCATTGCCATACAAATGTATCTATATACATTCAGATGATATACCATAAATTAGTAACATGTTTGTACATTGTCCTTATTGGATGTGGTATCGTATTGTACACTTTTTAGTACACTGGGCAAAAAATACTGTATTGTATTTTATACTTTTTAATATATGTGATATACATTCGTTGGTATGATATATAATATTATATAAGGATTAAAAATTATTTGTACATAGTATTCTGAATATACCCTAGTTGTTTTGTAAGTTAGATAGCTTCGTGGTTCTCATACCTAAAATAGTTTGATTCTTATGTTTGTATGTTTGGACATTTTTTTTTCTTAATGTAGATTGTCTCTTGATAGCTCCCCAAAGAAGGTAGTCATCTCAACCTAAATCTTATTAGTTCACGTGAATTTAATGTTTATTCTAGTGATTTTTATAAGAAAACGAGCAAAGGAGACATCAGGACCTTTCAGTTGAAATTCCGGTCAATAAGGAGTATTTAGCAACAAATGGAGGGAAAAAGGTAAATTAGCCAAGACTGCCTAGCGTTTAGGTGCTGCCTGGCACTACGCTAGGCACCTTCCACCTAAGAGCGAACTTTCTAGGAGTGCCTTGGCCTCTGACCATCAGACGCACACGCGAGTAGGGAACACCCAGACGCTACTCTACGCTTGGACAAACACTTCGATTAGGGTATCAAGTACCTAGGCACTTTGGCCGACTTTATATATAAACCCTTTCATTTTTTGGGCAAAAAGGAGAGGAGAAAAGATGGAATTTTGCGAGCAGCAACCACCAACCCTTTCTTTTCTTCCTTTAGCTTAGATTTCATTTGATTTTTGGATTGTAATCATGGACTGGAAGTTCTTCTCTTTACTCTAGGTCTATGAAGGTGTTTCGGTAAGTAGTTTCTAGTTCTTGAGAGAAAACTCTTATGTAATGAATTAGATTTATTTTAATGAACTTCATAATATGATTTTGCCTCTTTGAGTCTATTTTAACTTCTCGATGTATAAATTTGGATGGATTATGCCCCTCTCCTTGGATGTATGTTGTTTGCTATGTGTTTTGTTGCTTCCATGATGTCTTCCCCATTCATCTAGCTATAATCACATAAGTAACAAACAATTGAATCTTGTATGCTTTGGTTTTAAGCTTTTCTTGAATCTTAGGATGCATATTTCAATTTGGTTCAAAGATTAATTGGTTAATTAAATTAGGGTTTTCCTCTAATTAATCACACAATGGAATCCTAGGGCTTAATGCACATGACTTTAATCTTATTTGATTGCTTATCAAACCCAATAGGACCTAAGGCATGTAGATTAATTATGGCTTAAACCTTTAGTTGATAGTTAGGTTGCTTGCTCAGTTTGTCTCAAATGATTCAGTTGCTTGTAGCGCGATGAATCTGGATGAACTGGGTAAGTCGTTGTGCATGCATAATCGATTATATATTTATTGAGATCTTTCAATGATATAAGTTACATAAAAACCCAATTTGCTCCCAAGGCTAGATTTTCCCATCTTGGTTACATTTACCCTTTTATTTTATTTTATCGCATTTAATTTTCGCACCTTAGTTCTATGTCACACACAACCCCCCGTTCACCATTATAACTAGAGAATTAGCTTGAAGCATAACACACACTTCCCTGCAAATCGACCCGGACTTGCCACTTGTACTACGCCATTGAACTATAGGTAGAAGGGTTTAGTATTATAAATTTCTTTTGGCCGGTTATTTTTTAAAATTACAATGACACCGAAAAGAATTGTACACTCACCTATATTGTGTATGGACCATAGTGTGTCTTTTCTTTTTTTTTTTTTTTTTTTTTTTTT
>QLSR01000369.1:111266-175271 GCA_031780015.1 Citrullus colocynthis
TTTTTTTTTTTTTTTTTTTTTTTTTCTTTTGTCTACTAAAATAACTTACATGTAAATTTGTTTATTTTTAAGAATTGAAAATTTGTGATTGTAAAACTTGAATGTATCCTAGTTATGTTGTTCATTTGAAATGTATGTTGAAATGTTCTAAAGTAGATTATAGGTAATTGAGTTATCTACTTTAGTAGTCTTGAAAACCATTGCCATAAGTATGTAGCATGTTATATTTGATATACACTTGTTGATACTATATATAAACTTATTGAAGGATTTACCGTTCTTGGTTGAGTTCGGAATATATACTAGTTGGCCTACTATATTGAATTGTATATTCATATAGTTTGGAGTAGCATTGCCTAATACATATACATTTTTGTTTAAATATAGCGTTGTAGAGATTTTTGTTACTACATTATTATTGTATATATTGCACTCATAACTTATAACTTATAGGATGAAGAATAGTTACCATAATTGAGACAAATTAAACAAGAAAATGCAGGAGTGTCAACATCATTAAGCTTTTATGATCATTTAGTTAAAGACATGGAAAATGATTTTATGTCTTCTAATCGCCTGTCATGTATAGATTTACATTGTATATGTAATCAAAACTCCTAATTCCCTTGTCATATCTTCCATGTATTGATATTTTTGGTGTACTACTACTTATATTATTGGAACAATATATTACCTATATAATGCAATACATGCGTAATCAATTAATTTATGCAATATACTGATTAATTTATGAACAATATGTTGGATTTTATGCCCTAAAATTTGTAGATTGTAAATGAAATTATTTGACCGTCATTAAATCATTAATAAAGAGTTATTGATGTGTTACTTCAATAAGCATTATTGATTGTTTTTGTTTGTTTTGTCTTAATAACCCTAAATTCAATAAACTAACATCCTAGGTTGTTTTATGAGTCTTAAATTGTATGTGAGGACATATGGAGATCAATGTTCAAGATACAGTTTAAAGGGTCTATAGTATAAGGATAAGGCTAAGTATCTTATCCTAGTGACACGCTATGGATACGACCCACTTTATATTTGATACAAACGCAATAATCTAATGTGTTCGTGTAAGTAACATGCAAGTGGGCAATGAGTTTCCATAAGACTTGACCACGAAATAGTGATCACTAG
The DNA here is from genome assembly GCA_031780015.1 of Citrullus colocynthis. Lineage (NCBI taxonomy): Eukaryota > Viridiplantae > Streptophyta > Magnoliopsida > Cucurbitales > Cucurbitaceae > Citrullus > Citrullus colocynthis. Next base: position 112,425 of record QLSR01000369.1, read on the forward strand.
ATGTAACTTCGTTGACTAGTTAGGTTCCTATTTCAATAGGATAACCTAGGCAACTTAGTCTTAATCTTGAGTATATTATGAACAGGGATTGTCCTTTGATTTGTATGGGTGAGAGTGACCGTTTCCTGACTCAATATGCCTACCATCTTGGGGACAAGACCGAGTGGGGAGCTGGGACATAATTATACAAGATGGAATTCACTCATTCTCATCTTTAGGGTAAGTAAATAAGTGTTCTCTTAAGTTGTGTCTCTGAAACTTGGCTTACTCTCTCACTGGTGCGAGAGGAGTTTCTGTTTAATGGTTGGATCATAAGCAGGTTGGTCATTAGAGGAGCATTGGTACCTAAGAATTTAAAAGTAACCTAGAGGTAAAACGGTAATTTAACCCAACTGGTGTTACGAACACTTGTGAAGGACTATTTTGCTGTTATTGGCTTATATCCTTGGACACAAAAATATATCTGCAGTGAGAAGAGTGTAATTGTGGGTTTTAGTAGAGTGTACCCATAGTTAACGAGTACTATAATATGTGGTTAATGAGTTTAGCCGATTAATCTCATATCGTTTGCGCTTCTGATCTGTAGGTCCATTAGGTCCCCTTCCTAGCTCGTAAAGAGTGATGAGGTATTTATGTCTTGAATGAAATTGGAAGTGTTCAAATTTACGTAGGAAAATAATATACTATATGATAATACATTATAATATAAAGTTTATTTTGAACTTTATAATATCATTTTAATTTTGGATATGATACAAAATTAAATTTTGAGAGAATTAAATATTTGAAAGAGTTCAAATATTAATATGAATCAGATTCATATTAAAACTATAAGTTAAAATTAATGTGTATTAGATGCACGTTAAAACTATAAGCTATGAGAGTACAATTGAATATGATTTAAATGTAGGTTGAATTAAATATTAGATATTTAATTTGACAATTAATTAATTAAAGAATTAGTTTTCTTAATTAATTTCAATTAAGTTTGATTAAATTAAATTAAATTAAATTAATTAAAACTATAGATTATATGGGAGGTGTTCATTTAATTATGATTTAAATGAATAATTAATTAAATTAGATTTAATTAATTATTAATTTAATTGTTAAATAAAATAAATAAATAAATAAATACATAAAAGGTAACTCCCACATGTGGGAGTTACACTTTACGTGGTTTGCTCCCACATCTCTTGATTTCTCTCTCTATATATATGCCTGCAAAAGAAAAAAAAAAAAAAAAAAAAAACTCTTGTGGCCCTTGCTTAACTCCTTGTTCTGTAAACCGGTTGCTGGTTGATCTGATCGGACCCCGGACACGCGAGAGCCCAGCTCGGGAGGACGGAAAGGACAGAGATATAAAGCAATATAGCCTATTCAGAAAGCGCTCAGGTGCTTGTGCCCGCATAAGGAAGTCTAGCATCCCAGAATCCGGCAGTACTACATTTTCGGAGGACCACCATGATGATGCCTGATCGAAAACGACATGTAGAGATACAGATTTTGTAGTCGGATCAATGCACCTCAACCTCTGCTGATCATAGCCGACAAAGATGCACCAACTAGCATAGTCGCCGTCTTCTCCAGCTTCGTCCGTAACTGCTCAGAACACACACACAATAGTTTTGTGATTTTGGGTTTTCTTCTTCTTCCTCTCTAAAACTTCTCTTAGCTTTCTCGCTGGTTTTTTCCTAAATCAAGAAAATGATCCACAATCCTTTATCACATCATCACTCAGAGAATAAGAGAGGTTCGTGATTGTGGTGTTCAGAGTCGACAATGAATGTAAGACTTCTATCTCTAAAAGCATGCTTAACCCTAAAATTAATACAATAGGTATTTTGTATTTTTTTTTTTTTTACAGTGTATGGGTATTTCAAAATCTCAATTAATTTCAAGTTTGGTTCTGTGTTTTTCCGTTGCGTTTGGGATTTCAACCCTTTCACAATATATCTTATAATATCAATATAAACTTAATTTTTTTTTTTTTTTTTACAGTGTATGGGTATTTCAAAATCTCAATTAATTTCAAGTTCGGTTCTGTGTTTTTCCGTTGCGTTTGGGATTTCAACCCTTTCACAATATATCTTATAATATCAATATAAACTTAATTTTTTTTTTTTTTTATACATGCACTCTATATATAGTGATGCTTAAATATCTAACATATTATACATTAGTTTAGAACAAAAAGTAATGACAAAAAAACACATGTTATATATACAACAAAATGTTTTGTGTGACATATTATACTTTAGTCATATGATATCTCTAAAATATTCCACTTAAATATACTCATGTATATACATAATATATAGAATCATATCACTTATATCCATAACAATATTCAACACCAACCATGACAAAAACTATCGAATTCACACACAAAAAAAATATAAAAAATAAAATGAAGTAGTAAGAAAATGTACATGACTGGACAAAAAATTTGGTAAAAATGATTAAGAAAAAAATAGGTATTGTTAATTTAGGAAAAATAAACATGAATCAATACCCTACAATTAAGAAAAAATAAATTTCATTAATCTTATAATAAATGCATTGAGATCAAACATGAATATTTACAAAATAGAAAGTCAAATCCAAAAATGGCTCTATAACAAAATAAATAGCATTTTGGAAAATATTAAAATATTTAAAAAAATATTAGAATAGTCCAAAATTAGAGCTAAAAACCTTAACGAAATCATTCAAATTTTAAGGAGAGAATTTTCTAGGTAAACATTCCAAACTAAAAAGAATTGCAAATATAGAAAAAAAAAATACATTCAGTCCATACAAAAATTCCAAAAAGCCAAAAAAAAATTAGTTCAAGAAAGAAAAATTGTGATTGTTGGAGAAGAAATTTTGAACATTTTTTGGCCAAAGAAAGTATTGGGCTCAAATCCAACTTTAGCCCAAACTAAAGAGAAAGTCGGGCCCAAGCCCAATGACCCAAAAGCAAGTTGGCCCAAGCCCAATAGCCCAAAAAAAACTCTATAAATTGAGGGTCTCCTTCTTGATGAGGGAGGGGTTGGAAGAGTGAAGAAAATGTGCTAAAGCTCTGGAAATCCAAATTCTGAAGAATTAAAGACTGAAGCTCAAGATTTAAAGACCAAAGCTCCCAAGCTCACAAGTTCTGAAGATTGAAGTCTTGAAATCCCAAAGAAGCTAAAGATCGAGAATCCAAAATATAGTTCTAGAGACTTGAAGAATTGAAGACTCTAGAGTTGAAGACCTTGAGAGCAAAGTTTCATAGAATATCTCAAGAATTCAAGTTGCACGTGTTTACTTTTCTTTGAGAGAAATACTCACAACACTGAAATTAATACAAATGCGAAGTTCAAGTTCCATGAATTAAATTTCTTTGAAAATCTTGTCGAACAGATTGGCACGCCCAGTGGGACACTCTCTACCTTTCATCTCTTTCTCCCACACAAGACATACGACATGGCATCCAAAGACAATGCTCCTAACGCTTCAAGTGACACTTCCAGAAGACCGATTACCCACAGCCGCTCTAAGGAAATACAATTGGAAGAGCAACCTACCTTTGAGATCGCAAGAAATATATAGGAGCGGATCTGAAGAGACCCGAAAGCTAGGGTCGTCATTAAAGAGAATTCGACACTTGACAAGCATTCCTCAGCTTTTGAATGATCAAACGAGGAGGCATCCCAACCAAATGTAATGTCAGTCATTATGGCTAACGTGGGAACAAGTGAGGAGAGAATGGCTAAGCTTGAAAAGAAAGTTAGCATGCTACTGAAGGCAGTTGAAGAAAGGGATTATGAGATTGCATCCCTCAAGAACCATATTGAAAATCGTGACGCGGTTGAATCGAGTCATACACACGCAATCAAGAGTAATGACAAAGGGAAGAAGGTTTTGTAAGACAGTTAGCCCCAAGATTCAACTTCAATTGCTTCGCTGTATGTTCAGCAGTTGCGGGAAATGATTGCAAACTCCATCAAGGCTCAATATGGAGGTCCTAGTCAGACTTCCCTTTTGTATTCCAAGCCGTATACTAAGAGGATTGACAACCTAAGGATGCCAAATGGGTACCAACCGCCAAAATTCCAGCAGTTCGATGGAAAGGGCAACCCAAAGCAACATGTTGCTCACTTCATTGAAACCTGTGAAAATGCTGGAACTAGAGGAGACCTGCTAGTTAAACAGTTCGTTCGAACTCTGAAGGGAAACGCCTTCGACTGGTACACTAACCTAGAGTCTGAAACTATCGATAGTTGGGAGCAGCTTGAGAGAGAATTCCTCAATTGTTTCTACAGCACTAGGCGTATCATCAGTATGATAGAGCTCACAATCACCAAGTAGCGAAAAGGCGAGCCATTCATTGACTACATTAATCGTTGGAGAGCACTAAACCTTGATTGCAAGGATAGATTGACAGAACTATCAGCTGTCGAAATGTGCACTCAAGGAATGCACTGGGGACTTTTGTACATCCTACAAGGGATAAAACCCTGCACCTTCAAGGAATTAGCTACCCGAGCTCATGATATGGAGTTAAGCATTTCTAATAGAGGGAGTAACGATTTATTAATCCCGGAGGTAAAGAAAGAAAGGAAAGAAGTGAAGAGCACCCAGAAGGTATCGAAGGGTGCAACTAAAGAAGCTATGGTCGTAAATATGGCCCCTTTAAAGTTTACTTCTAAAGAGAAAAAGATCGAGAAACGCCAAGATGTGAGCGAGAAGAAACGACCAATGTTGAAGGAGAGACAAGAGAAAATTTACCATTTTCCAGACTCTTATCTTCCAGACATGTTGGAGCAGTTGCTTGAAAAACAACTAATTGAGCTCCCCGAATGTAAGCGACAGACAAGATTGGGGAGAGTAAACGATCCCAATTACTGCAAATATCGAGTTGTTAGCCATCGGGTGGAAAATGCTCTGTATTGAAAGAGTTAATTTTGAAATTGGCTCAAGAAAGAAAAATCGAGTTGGACCTGGAGGACATGGCGCAGACAAATCACGCTGCAGTAATGATTCATCCGGACATCCTCATATTTGCGATAGGGAATTTAATCCAGTTTGGATCTTTGGAGCCGGTCATTATATATCTGCATTAAAGGCCACAGGGAAGACCGACTTTCAGAAAATTAACTTACAAGAGAAAGAAGAACAAGTTGAAGATATAGATGAAGGATGGACGTTGGTAACCCATCGAAAGAAACATAAACAAAATTTAACTCAGAAAGAATCACGTTCGTACCGAAACCATGAAAGAAAAAGTAAGACCCAAAAAAGAAAAACAAGGTCGATTATGAAAAGACCTCGACCAATCATCGAAGAAAGCGAGGAACTTCCTCGACCTCGGCAACTGATAACCTTAAAAGACTTCTTTCCAAAGAGTTTTTCAATTGAAACTGTTGCGTGTCACGTCATTAATATGACGGAAGAAGATGGCGCTCCTTCACATACAATAGAAGCAACAACCCGATCGGAAGAACTACCCTCTTTCAGCATAAATGATCTATTGTCACTCCCATAGGAGACGAAGGATGCACTGGTCGAAATATTAAAAGGTGACAGTCATCCAACTACTTCTACTTCTCAAGCAGACACATGCGCTTCATGTTGCATTGCGATATCATTCACTGACGAAGATTTTTTACTTGGATCAAAACTTCATAATAGACCTTTATTTGTGTCTGGATACATTCGAGAGTAAAAGTTTAGTTGGATCCTCATTGATGATGGATCAGTTGTCAACATAATGCCAAAATCGACTGTGAACCAGCTAGGCATTTCGATGGATGAATTATCCACCAGCAAGCTGGTGATTCAAGGCTTTAATCAAGGAGGACAGTGGGCGATAGGTATGATTCCCCTTGAGCTCGTCATAGGGGATTTAATAGCAAATACCCTATTTCATGTGATCGATTCAAGAACTACATACAAACTACTGTTAAGACGTCCTTGGATTCATGAAAACGGAGTTGTAACGTCCACGCTCCATCAGTGTTTTAAGTTTTATCAGCAGGGCATTAGAAAAGTTGATGCCGATACCAAACCGTTTTCAGAAGCTGAATTCATTTCGCTGATGCAGTTCTACATGAAAAGTGATGATATTAGCAAAGTCATATCGACCGCGGTTCCAATGGCCAAAGGCTCCTATAGACCCACGCGATGAATGGTTACGACAAAGAAGTTGAGCGAAGTGGATGCTTTCAGCAGTTGGGGAAATGATGAATCAATGGCCCAAGTCAAGCCTGAGGTGCCAAAGAACAAAGGGATGATAAGCACACAAGGAAAGAACTCAAAATCTCCCGTCTTATGCTATGTCCCTCTATCTCGACGCAAGAAAAGAGAATCACCATTTGCAGAATGCTCCAAAAATCTAATGATCGGAGACGTCAAATTTTGAAAGAGAGTTCCACTACAGCGCTTACAAAGATAGATAAGAGTGACATTAAAAAAACTGAGAGAGAGGAAGCTAGAGCAACTCTGCCAGAAAAACGAACAAAGGATGGTTTCGATCCGAAGGCATATAGGCTACTGGCAAAGGCAGGTTATGATTTCATGACTCATACTAAGTTTAAAACTCTAAAGATATCTGATGAAAGACCTGAACTTTCCCCTACTCAAAAGAAGCTTTAGAAAGAGGGATATACTATCCCTTATTCAAGGGCCGAACTTGGATATAATCCCCCGGAGCCGATTTGTATAACCAGAAAAGGAAAAGCAAAGACTACAAATACGTGTCACATTACTGTGGAAGAAAGCAATGACTCTAAAGAAAACAAGAGAAGTGAAGGTCAGAGAATGTTTGCCTTCAATCACATTACTCCTTTTGTGGCACATCCGTCGGTTTTTCAAAGGCTGAGTATGCTTGAGGGTGAAAATAAAGATCGACCTTCAACTTCTGGCCATACCCGACTTTCAGCATTTTAGAGGTTAAGTGTAACCTCACAGAAGATAAATAATGTGTGCCCAACTACCACCCCATGAGCATCTGCTTTCGAGAGATTGAGCGTCACCACAACAAGAAGTCAAAAACGATCCCTTACATCGATCTTGGACAAAGCGTGCAAGGTAAAAAGTGACGAAAAAATCTGCAGTGCTGTTCCATCAAGAATGAAAAGAAAATTCTTTGTTTCAGTAAATACAGAGGGTTCGTTAAAAGTAAAGCAACACGACATCATCATCACTCGACCTAAAGAGAACGACCTAGAAGATGAAGAAGAGGCGACAAATTGCTGCCACGTCACAGTAGAAGAAGCAATGGAAAGTAACACAAGCTCAGTTTATAAGCTTTTCTTATTCTAAATATGTGCAACTGCAGAAACATTTTAATAAAACTTAACAACAATCATGTAGCTTTAAGTGCATTTTATTAAATATGCACTAATTAATCCATGCAACTTTGCATTTAGTTTGAATTACCCTTAGGGAGAATAACTACTACAATACATAACTTTCAAATTTTGTTTTAGGATAATTCAATATATATATTATTACAATTATTATAAATTTCACAAATTTATCCAGATTCAAATATACAGCCACATTTCAGCCTTGAGAAAAAATTTGATTAATTCAACTCTCAAATTGATTTCCAGCTTAAATTTGATTAATTCAACTCTCAAATTATTTTACATGTAAGGTGTTCCTTTTGGTCAGCAGTCACATGAACATTCAAATTTGAATTGCAATCTAATTGCAATTTGAGCCTGCAAGGTTCTAGCCCCATGTCATGCAATCTGATTGCAATGTGAATGTCAATTGGTTGAAATTTTATCCCACTAAAAATACATCTCCTATGCACTGATCACAAGTGGTTGAATCTACATGCTCCTATAACCATCTCGAAATACAAGATATGAAAAGATAAAAGATATTGGAGAAGAAAATAAAAAAGATATATAAAATATGTATCTATATACATATGAGATACGTCAAGATAGAGTAGATATAAAAAGACAGATGTTGAAGAAGATAATTCAAATATTTACAACATTCTTATTATAATACCAGGATTTCCAAGTTCATATAAGAGGAAAATCAAGTGCTTCCTGTAAATCATACATGAAAAACACTCAGAAGTCCTTTTATTTGAACCGTCCAATCCCTAAAAGCCAACAGCCATACAGTGCTTGGCGAGCAATGCAATTCAAATGAAAGGAGTGAAGGGGGAGATTGATGCCCTTTATTCCCTGGATAATCAATAAGGGCATGGAAGCTTCAGTTGAGAAGAAGGTATCCATTTCACAAGGAGATTAGAAAATATGAAGCAATCCATTGTTCTTAAAAGACAGGGATGCTTAATCATTCCAGTCACCATCACCAATATCAAATACAAGATCAGGGTTTAATTTACATGGTTCACACAGACAACCTTTTCAGGTAAAAAGTACGTTTTTGTTTCTTTCCCTTTTGACAAAAATCTTGTGATCTAATGCTTCTAAGACTTCACCATTGAACATTTATCCAGAATGTTAAGCTGCAGAATGCCGATGAAGCCAAGACGGGGTTGGTTTCATTGATTCCACAAAACAGAAGTTTGAACGGACTTGAAGCAAAGTTCATCCAATCTACGTGAGATCAAAGGGTGATTTTGCAGGCATTTTTATCAAACTGTTCAAGAAAGGATGACTTCTAAGATACAATAGTTTCCAGAAATAAAATACAAAAAAATAAAAATAAAAAAAAAAAAATAGGGGAAAAAAAAAAAAAAAGGGCAAAAAAAAAAAAAAAGGGCAAAAAAAAAAAAAAAGGGCAAAAAAAAAAAAAAAGGGCAAAAAAAAAAAAAAAGGGCAAAAAAAAAAAAAAAGGGCAAAAAAAAAAAAAAAGGGCAAAAAAAAAAAAAAAGGGCAAAAAAAAAAAAAAAGGGCAAAAAAAAAAAAAAAGGGCAAAAAAAAAAAAAAAGGGCAAAAAAAAAAAAAAAGGGCAAAAAAAAAAAAAAAGGGCAAAAAAAAAAAAAAAGGGCAAAAAAAAAAAAAAAGGGCAAAAAAAAAAAAAAAGGGCAAAAAAAAAAAAAAAGGGCAAAAAAAAAAAAAAAGGGCAAAAAAAAAAAAAAAGGGCAAAAAAAAAAAAAAAGGGCAAAAAAAAAAAAAAAGGGCAAAAAAAAAAAAAAAGGGCAAAAAAAAAAAAAAAGGGCAAAAAAAAAAAAAAAGGGCAAAAAAAAAAAAAAAGGGCAAAAAAAAAAAAAAAGGGCAAAAAAAAAAAAAAAGGGCAAAAAAAAAAAAAAAGGGCAAAAAAAAAAAAAAAGGGCAAAAAAAAAAAAAAAGGGCAAAAAAAAAAAAAAAGGGCAAAAAAAAAAAAAAAGGGCAAAAAAAAAAAAAAAGGGCAAAAAAAAAAAAAAAGGGCAAAAAAAAAAAAAAAGGGCAAAAAAAAAAAAAAAGGGCAAAAAAAAAAAAAAAGGGCAAAAAAAAAAAAAAAGGGCAAAAAAAAAAAAAAAGGGCAAAAAAAAAAAAAAAGGGCAAAAAAAAAAAAAAAGGGCAAAAAAAAAAAAAAAGGGCAAAAAAAAAAAAAAAGGGCAAAAAAAAAAAAAAAGGGCAAAAAAAAAAAAAAAGGGCAAAAAAAAAAAAAAAGGGCAAAAAAAAAAAAAAAGGGCAAAAAAAAAAAAAAAGGGCAAAAAAAAAAAAAAAGGGCAAAAAAAAAAAAAAAGGGCAAAAAAAAAAAAAAAGGGCAAAAAAAAAAAAAAAGGGCAAAAAAAAAAAAAAAGGGCAAAAAAAAAAAAAAAGGGCAAAAAAAAAAAAAAAGGGCAAAAAAAAAAAAAAAGGGCAAAAAAAAAAAAAAAGGGCAAAAAAAAAAAAAAAGGGCAAAAAAAAAAAAAAAGGGCAAAAAAAAAAAAAAAGGGCAAAAAAAAAAAAAAAGGGCAAAAAAAAAAAAAAAGGGCAAAAAAAAAAAAAAAGGGCAAAAAAAAAAAAAAAGGGCAAAAAAAAAAAAAAAGGGCAAAAAAAAAAAAAAAGGGCAAAAAAAAAAAAAAAGGGCAAAAAAAAAAAAAAAGGGCAAAAAAAAAAAAAAAGGGCAAAAAAAAAAAAAAAGGGCAAAAAAAAAAAAAAAGGGCAAAAAAAAAAAAAAAGGGCAAAAAAAAAAAAAAAGGGCAAAAAAAAAAAAAAAGGGCAAAAAAAAAAAAAAAGGGCAAAAAAAAAAAAAAAGGGCAAAAAAAAAAAAAAAGGGCAAAAAAAAAAAAAAAGGGCAAAAAAAAAAAAAAAGGGCAAAAAAAAAAAAAAAGGGCAAAAAAAAAAAAAAAGGGCAAAAAAAAAAAAAAAGGGCAAAAAAAAAAAAAAAGGGCAAAAAAAAAAAAAAAGGGCAAAAAAAAAAAAAAAGGGCAAAAAAAAAAAAAAAGGGCAAAAAAAAAAAAAAAGGGCAAAAAAAAAAAAAAAGGGCAAAAAAAAAAAAAAAGGGCAAAAAAAAAAAAAAAGGGCAAAAAAAAAAAAAAAGGGCAAAAAAAAAAAAAAAGGGCAAAAAAAAAAAAAAAGGGCAAAAAAAAAAAAAAAGGGCAAAAAAAAAAAAAAAGGGCAAAAAAAAAAAAAAAGGGCAAAAAAAAAAAAAAAGGGCAAAAAAAAAAAAAAAGGGCAAAAAAAAAAAAAAAGGGCAAAAAAAAAAAAAAAGGGCAAAAAAAAAAAAAAAGGGCAAAAAAAAAAAAAAAGGGCAAAAAAAAAAAAAAAGGGCAAAAAAAAAAAAAAAGGGCAAAAAAAAAAAAAAAGGGCAAAAAAAAAAAAAAAGGGCAAAAAAAAAAAAAAAGGGCAAAAAAAAAAAAAAAGGGCAAAAAAAAAAAAAAAGGGCAAAAAAAAAAAAAAAGGGCAAAAAAAAAAAAAAAGGGCAAAAAAAAAAAAAAAGGGCAAAAAAAAAAAAAAAGGGCAAAAAAAAAAAAAAAGGGCAAAAAAAAAAAAAAAGGGCAAAAAAAAAAAAAAAGGGCAAAAAAAAAAAAAAAGGGCAAAAAAAAAAAAAAAGGGCAAAAAAAAAAAAAAAGGGCAAAAAAAAAAAAAAAGGGCAAAAAAAAAAAAAAAGGGCAAAAAAAAAAAAAAAGGGCAAAAAAAAAAAAAAAGGGCAAAAAAAAAAAAAAAGGGCAAAAAAAAAAAAAAAGGGCAAAAAAAAAAAAAAAGGGCAAAAAAAAAAAAAAAGGGCAAAAAAAAAAAAAAAGGGCAAAAAAAAAAAAAAAGGGCAAAAAAAAAAAAAAAGGGCAAAAAAAAAAAAAAAGGGCAAAAAAAAAAAAAAAGGGCAAAAAAAAAAAAAAAGGGCAAAAAAAAAAAAAAAGGGCAAAAAAAAAAAAAAAGGGCAAAAAAAAAAAAAAAGGGCAAAAAAAAAAAAAAAGGGCAAAAAAAAAAAAAAAGGGCAAAAAAAAAAAAAAAGGGCAAAAAAAAAAAAAAAGGGCAAAAAAAAAAAAAAAGGGCAAAAAAAAAAAAAAAGGGCAAAAAAAAAAAAAAAGGGCAAAAAAAAAAAAAAAGGGCAAAAAAAAAAAAAAAGGGCAAAAAAAAAAAAAAAGGGCAAAAAAAAAAAAAAAGGGCAAAAAAAAAAAAAAAGGGCAAAAAAAAAAAAAAAGGGCAAAAAAAAAAAAAAAGGGCAAAAAAAAAAAAAAAGGGCAAAAAAAAAAAAAAAGGGCAAAAAAAAAAAAAAAGGGCAAAAAAAAAAAAAAAGGGCAAAAAAAAAAAAAAAGGGCAAAAAAAAAAAAAAAGGGCAAAAAAAAAAAAAAAGGGCAAAAAAAAAAAAAAAGGGCAAAAAAAAAAAAAAAGGGCAAAAAAAAAAAAAAAGGGCAAAAAAAAAAAAAAAGGGCAAAAAAAAAAAAAAAGGGCAAAAAAAAAAAAAAAGGGCAAAAAAAAAAAAAAAGGGCAAAAAAAAAAAAAAAGGGCAAAAAAAAAAAAAAAGGGCAAAAAAAAAAAAAAAGGGCAAAAAAAAAAAAAAAGGGCAAAAAAAAAAAAAAAGGGCAAAAAAAAAAAAAAAGGGCAAAAAAAAAAAAAAAGGGCAAAAAAAAAAAAAAAGGGCAAAAAAAAAAAAAAAGGGCAAAAAAAAAAAAAAAGGGCAAAAAAAAAAAAAAAGGGCAAAAAAAAAAAAAAAGGGCAAAAAAAAAAAAAAAGGGCAAAAAAAAAAAAAAAGGGCAAAAAAAAAAAAAAAGGGCAAAAAAAAAAAAAAAGGGCAAAAAAAAAAAAAAAGGGCAAAAAAAAAAAAAAATTTTTTTTTTTTTTTAATTGCTTATAACCTCATAAATAGAAATAGAGCAGCTTTGTTTTCCAACAAATCTTCTTTATTTCTCCTACTTTATAACTCAAAAAAGTTCACAAATATAAGAATTCAATCTAAAAGAATATTTGGATTTTCAACTTCTCCTACAAAATTCAAAGAAAATATTTAAATTTTCAAAATTACGATTTTAAAATTTAATTTAAAACCTCTAATCCACGAAATTTAAAAAATAGATATATTTAAAATTTCAAAATTACGCCTTTAAAATTTAATTTAAAACCTCTAATCCACAAAATTTAAAAGTTTAAAAGTGTTTGATAACTATTTTTTTCTTTAGTATTCAGTTTTTGAAAAATGGGTTTTGTCTGATGTCGATGGGTTTTCTATTTTTAATTTTTTTAATTTTAAAAATGTTTTAAGAGTATTAAAGAATTTTGAAAATAGAAAATAGATGTTTTTAAAAATTCATTTTCATTTTTCATATCATAGATGCGTGCTTATTTTAACGGTAATGGACTTTATCCTTTGCAGGTCACCTGTTTGACCCTTAATAACATATTTCATTTTTCTTATGAAATTGAAGGGTACATTTTACACTTCAATTCTTTTTTTTTTTTTTTAATTTTCGCAAGAATAACTTCCATTTTATTAAATAATTTCAGAATTAATTTTTTTTAGATACATAATTAAAAATTAAAATTGTAGGAAAATATACCTAATGGGCTGTTTAGGGCACTAAGTTGAGATATGATGTTTAGAGATATGATGTATAAAATTTATATGTTTGTGAATTCATATGTTTTTGTTTTTATATCAAGGGTATTTGGAGCAGTTTTTTTTTTTTTTTTTTTTTTTTTACATAAATAATTTGTTTATATGATGATTACTTTTGTTTGGAAACTTTTTTATCCAATAATTCTACATATATTTGTTTAATAAACTATAGATTGCATGATTCTTTTAATGCTAAATTACTATAAATAACAACTATAGAATACTATAAACTAATACAAAAATTGGGAATTCAACGTTTTGACAGAATTACACACTTTTATATCAACAAAGGTGCTTTTATTGACAATGTTGTGCGTCAACTTAAATATAAATATTTGTTGATGTTTTATATTTATTTTTAAATTAATAGTTATTTTGAAAATCTTTAAATTAAGGTTTTATTGATGGTTTTATGTCACAAGCTTCAACAAAACAAAAAACTCGTGCGTCAAGAAAACTCAAATTTGTAGTAGTCATAATTTAAAATAATGGTTGTTGGAGTTGGTGGAGTGGTCACCGTCGGAGGTTGCTGGAGTTTCCCATCAACAGTAGTGGTTGGTGTTAGATTTTATGTCCTAAAACTCATAGTTTGAAAGTGATAAACATATTCTATTTTCAGTAAAGTTGATAATGAATTCTATTATAAATTATATTAAATATATAAGTTACGTATAAATCTAAATCTAATAAACTGAGAATTCGTAGTTATAGCTTGAATACTTAGACTTTTCATGTAGATATAAAAAATTCTTTACGTGTAGATATAAAAAATTGGATCAAGTTTAAGTAATAGTCAAAAGAGTCTATAATATAGGGATAAGACTGAACCATGAGATAATCACTTTTAATTTATAACGTTGCTTATTGTTAATAGTGACTATTTCAATATGATGACCTAGGTAACTCGATCTTAATCCTGAGCTAACTATAAACTCCTGTTCATTTGGGATTATCTTTTAATCTGCATGAGTGAGAGTGGCTCGAGTTTGCCGACTCAATATGTCGACCATTTTAGGGATAAGACCAGGTAGATAGATAGGGACATAGTCTTGCAAGATGAAATTCACCCTTTAAGTACTGAGTCTGAATCTTGGACAAGGAGCCTCACCCTCTCATTGGCTCAAAAAGAACTCGGTTTGGTGGTTGGAATACAAACTAATTGTTCATTAGAGGATCAATGGGACTTAAGGAACAAGTTATAATTATAAGGGTAAACCGGTAATTTTGACCCAGCTGTAATTACGAAGAACTTGTGAAGGATCGACTTACTAATCATGGCTAAATAAAGTAGACATAAATATATCTATAGTGAGGAGAGTACAATTATTGGGCTATAGTGGATTGTCCCAACAGTTAACGAATGTTAATTAGCTAGGTTAAAGAGTTTAGTTAGTTAATTTTAAATTATTGGAAGTCATGATTTATAGGTCCATTAGGTCCCCTTGTTAGCTCATGCACTGAACCTTAGAACAGGATGATGAAAGAATCTGAAAATGTTCAAATTCAATTTAAGGAGTAAGTTTTACGTTCTGTTCGTTTAATTATAAATTAAACAAAATCGAAGAGTTGGAAAATATTTAAATATAATATTAATGGCATGCATAGAGATTCATCGGATTGAAAAAGTCGAGATTCGTGAAAATATTATTAATTTAATATTTAATATTATTTTAATATAATTAATTAAAATGTTTACTTAATTATTTGAATTAATTTTATTTTTATATTAAATAATATAATTAATTAAAATTAATTTTATATAAAATTAGTTTTATGTAAAATTAAAAGAAAAAAATTCATTTACATTGAAAAATTCAATTTAAAATTGAAATTCACAATTTCGATTTTGCATGAGAATTAAGTAGGAGGTGGTTTTTTCTCAAGCCATGATGAACCTCCTTTAAACACCTCTTTTTCCACTTAACTTATCACCAATTTAGTGTCAATTTGTTGTAAATTTGATTTGCATGTTTTTCTCTATATATAGAAAATTAGAAGAATGAAAATTTGTTGAAAAATAATAGTGGATTTTGATGAAAATTTGTTGAAAAATAATAGTGGATTTTGCTTAATTTTTCTCAAACTCTCATCTCTCCAATAACTCTCCATAACCTTCAAACTTGCTCCAAATTCATCACAACTTGGATCCTACAATCCGTTCTAAGGCCAGAAAATAACAAGGAAGACTCTTGCGGTGGTCCACGAAGTGTTCGTGATCAAAATCATCAAGGAGATTGCTTTAATTTTGAGTTACAACAAGTAAGTATCAAAATTCTGCTTTTCGATTTTTTGAACAAGCATGTTTAATCTTAAAAATTGACGTAGTTAGAGTGTTTTAGATCTAAATTGCTTCTGCATATATGTTTTTAACTCTTTAGGTTGGATGTTGCTAGAGTTGGTCGTCAGAGGTGGTCGTCGGAGGTGGTCGCCAGAGTTGGTAGCCAGAGTAGCCGTCAGAGGTGGTCGCAGAAGTTGGCCCTCAAAGGTGGTCACTAAAATTGGTCATCGTAGGTGGTCACTTGTGATGAAGGTTGAGTGCAGTGTTGGCAGACATTGTATAAAATGTTAGTGACATACGTTGTTGGCCTCTCAAACAATGAGTTGAGTTCATATCTCAACTCATCTCATCTCATCTCCTCACCCCAAACACCCCATAAATTTTATTTATTTATTAAAAAAATGAAAAATATCACAACTCTTGATAAGAGAGTGTATTTTTTTTTTTATATGACATAATGTCATAATGAAAGAATACGTCTTTTCTCGAAAGAGACAATCCCGTACCAAGAGATGTAACTATATGAATATTCACAAATTGTCTATAAATATTAACGAACTTCACCTTCAACTATAAATTTTAGTTTAGTTTTTTTTTTCCATGATATAATAACACTTTCCATTTTATCATGAAATTGAAGGGTAAATGTTTAAAAAACAAAAAATTAAGGGCCTGTTCAGGGAGTGGGAATGGGTTAGGTTTGGAATGGTTTGGGTTTGAACGCCCACGTTAATTAGAGCCCGGTTTGTAATCCATCCCACCGTTTTGAATTCCTCAGTTTCCATCCCACTCGTTCCTGTCGGTTTGTAATCAAGTCTCCCATTTCCCACGATTTCACAAACTAATCATCTCTTTCTCTCTCTTCCTTTTGTCTTCTTCTTTCCACACGCTTTCTCCTTCTTCCATCTTCTTCCTCTCTTAAACCCTAACCAATGCTCTGATTTTCACCATGAATGCTCCTTTGATCTTTGTCTTCCTCTCTGATATCACGTTCCTTTCTGTCTTTAAAACCCAAATTTATGGAATCTCTAATGCAAAGGGAGCGTTGAAGTTCTCCCTTGCCACTCCAACGCTGAAAAATTATATCTCTTGCTCAAAAGCTTGGTAGGAGAGGGTCTTCTAACGATTGGAAGCTTGGCAGGGGAGGGCTCCTTCCCACATAAAGGTCAACCGCTTACCTTTGAGGGGCAATGATGATGGTTTTTTTTTTTTTTTTTTTTTTCAATGTTGATTTTAATTAGATTTGATTTTGGTTGGTTCACATGCTTCAAATGTGTTCCTATTTTATTTTATTTTTCTAAAATGTTTTGGATCTGTTGTTTTTCGCTTGCATGCTTCAGATTTATTCTTTTTTTGGTTTTGATTTTTTAGGATATGCTCTATTCTTATTTCGCCTTCCTTCGAACGAGTTGGATCTGTTCCTAATTTGGTTTTGATTTTCGTGAGTTTTTTATCTACTTTCGTGAAACACATTGTGAATTTTGGACATCTCCATCGGTAAGGCTAACCTGTAAACTGCTAGTCCAACTCTTCCCAAGATCTCGTAAGGTCCAATATACCTCAAACTCAACTTCTTTTTCCTACTGAACCTCAGAACTCCCTTCCATGATGATAGCTTCAGGAATACTCTATCACCAACTTCAAACTCGAGATCTCTTCTTCTGTTATCAGCATAACTCTTTTGCCGATCCCGAGCTAACTTAAGGTTCGCCTTAATCATTTCCACCTTCTCTATTGTAATCAGTACAATCTCTGATCCAACCAGCTTCCTTTCTCCAACCTCTCCCTAACACACTGGGATTCTACACGGTCTGCCATTTAATGCTTCGTACAGAGCCATACCTATGCTCGACTGATAGTTGTTATTATAAGTAAATTCCATTAAGAATAGATGTGCATCCCAGCTACCTTTGAACTGCAAAGCACAAGCTCGAAAGATATCTTCTAAAGTCTGGATCGCTCTTTGTCCATCAGTCTGAGGATGAAAAGCTGTACTAAACTGCAACTTAGTTCCTCAAGCCTGTTGCAAACTCATGCAGAATTCAGAAGTAAACCTAGGATCCTTGTCCGATAAAATAGTCAAAGGAACTCTGTACTGACTTACAATCTTATCCACATACATTTGTGCTAGTCTATTCAGTGTATAAGTTGCCTTAACTGGTAGGAAACGTGCTATCTTCGTTAATCTATCAACAATTACCCAAATTTCGTCAACAATTATTAGAGTCCTTGGTAATCCAAACAGAAAATCCATCGTAACATGCTCCCACTTTCACTTAGGAATATGAAGTGGATTCAACAATCCTGCTGGCTTCTGTCGTTCAGGCTTTACCTGCTGACAGATTAGACATCTTGCTACATACTCAGCTATCTCCCTTTTCACACCTTGCCACCAATAAAAACTCCGTAACATTGTATACATCTTGGTACTACCAGGATGCATAGCATAAGCTGAGCTATGTGCCACCTCAAGAATCGTTTGTTTAACTTTCATATTCTTTGGTACATAAATCCTACCATGTTTCAACAGTGCACCATCAGATCTTAGCTCGAAGTCCATTCTTTGCTGGGCTTTTACTTCTTCTATTAGCCTCTTAATCATAGGATCTTCTAGCTGCTTTCTTACCACCTCATCAACTAGCTTGGGCCTTAACTGGAAATGTGCTAACAACGTTCCATTATCAGTCACTTTTAAACTAGCAACACTACTCCTAAATTCCTTGAACAAAACAACTTTTACAACATTTAGAGAACTTGTACTGCCCTTAGACTTCCTACTTAAGGCATCATCTACAACGTTCGTTTTTCCTAGGTGATATTCAATAGTACAATCATAATCTTTGATTAGCTCCAACCACCTCCTTTGTCTCATGTTAAGTTCCTTCTGATCAAAGATATACTTCAAACTCTTATGATCTGTATAGATATGACTTTTCCCCAAACAAATAATGTCGCCATATCTTTAATGCTAGAACAATTGCAGCTAATTCTACATCATGGGTGGGATAGTTACTCTGGTGAGGTCTCAGTTGTCTAGAAGCATAAGCTATCACCTTCCCATTTTGCATCAACACACAACCTAACCCCTAGTGAGAAGTATCACAGTAAACTTCAAACTCCTTACCTGACTCCGAAAGTGTTAGGATAGGTGCAATCACCAATCTTCTCTTTAGTTCCTAGAAACTCTTCTCACACTTCTCGTTCCCTCAAACTTAGTATTCTTTTTAGTCAAACTAATGAGTGGTAAGGCTATCTTCGAGAACCCTTGAACAAATCTCCTGTAGAATCCTGCTAAACCCAGGAAACTACGTACCTCTATCACAGTCTTAGGTTGTTCCCACCTGACTATATCCTCAGTCTTATGGGGATCTAAACTAACTCCTGCAGCTGATACCACATGACCTAAAAACACCACCTGAGCCAACCAAAACTCACATTTGCTGAACTTAGCATACAACTTCTTTTCTCTCAAGGTCTACAAAACAATCCTGAGATGTTCAACATGCTTTTCTTGATCACCTAAATACATCAGTATGTCATTAATAAACACAATGACGAACTGGTCCAAATAAGGATGGAAAATCCTGTTCATAAAGTCCATGAATATTGCTGGTGCATTCATCAAATCGAATGACATGACTAGGAACTCATAATATCCATACCTTGTTCTAAAAGTCGTTTTAAGTATGTCTGATTCTCTAACTTTCAGCTGATGATATCCTAACCTCAGGTCTATCTTCGAGAATACCAAAGCTCCTCTGAGTTGGTCAAACAGATCATCTATACGAGGCAAAGGGCATTTGTTACGTATTGTTACCTTATTTAGCTGACGGTAATCAATACATAACCTCATTGTGCCATCTTTCTTCTTAACAAACAAAACTGGCACACCTCATGGAGATATACTCGGTCTAATGTAACCCTTATGTATTAACTCTTGTAGTTGCACCTTCAGTTCCTTCAATTTCGCAAGTGTTATACGATATGGTGCCTGAGAAATAGGTGTTGCAAACTTGACAACTCTTCAGGAAACACATTTAGATATTCCTGTATTGGCACATCTTCAAGTTTGAACTTTTCCGTCCTCACCTGACTTACATGTGCCAAGTACTCTTCACAACTTTTATTCAATAACTTCTTGGCCTTCACTACCGAAATCACACAAGTAGGAATAACTCTCCTTCACAAACTTTACTTCTTTCTTAAAACAATCAACATTAGCATGATATTTCCACAGGAAGTCCATCCCCAGAATAATGTCAAATTTTATCAAATCCAAGGGTAACAAATCAGCTAATAGCACCACATTATCAATCATCAACTCACAATCATAATAAGCATATTCTGTCACACCCCTCCCCGGTACCCTCCTAACCCAGGAAGAAGTGTGACGACAGCAGACACCAACTCTCTTACGACATCCACTGTAAACCATAAACTCTGCCTTTACCTAATAAACAGTTATAATCTATAAACTACTTCACACATACACCAGAGTTGACTTGCCATACGCACATCCTTTTCATTCAGACATATAATAGCATAAATACACAACAATTTCATTAACCCTCTCTATATGTACAACACATGATCCAGTTCAATTATTTACAATTTTCAGAATACTAAACACCGTTGGTAGACCTAGACGAGATCTTGCGTAGGCTAAGCATCCCAAACTCGCTCGCTACCTGGAAAAACAGAAAAACAAGGAAAATGTGAGCTTAAATACCTAGTGAGTGACTAATTAAAGTTTTTCTCAACAGTGTATGAAAATATAAAATTCAGCCATGTCCATCACTAGTATATGTCAGATTATAGTTTAACCACATCTGATTATTTATGAAAACATTATTCACAAATCGTTTCCTTAAATCTCCTTCCCTAGTTGAGTCTGAGTGAAGCTCGCCGCACCCAATGTCGATATATTCTCAACTAAGTGGAGTACTCTCAACACCTCAACATCAATCAATCTTAATTTGCTCACGGGCTACCCAAGTACCTTCTCCTAGTCCCTCAGTACTAGATCCCCAGGATACTCAAGTGCCTTCTCTACATCTCTCAGCACTGAGTTTTCAAATACAAGATTGCCCACATGCCTTCACATTGTCCCTCAGCATTGGGTTTCTTACCACACTGGATTTCCCACATGCCTTCACATCTTCCCTTAGCATTGGGTTTCTTACAACACTGGGTTTCCCACATGCCTTCACATCTTCCCTCAGCATTGGGTCCCTTAGAAAATATTATAAAGCAAATATGCTTTGCATAAATAATTCTTTATAAATCATTTTATGATAAATAGAACAATATTAGCATGAAGCTAATTACATACACAAATATCCCACATGCCTTCTCTTCGTACATCGACATTGGGAGCCATTCAAATTAAGAATACACTATAACATAAAATCATGAGTTTGTAATATCTCATACATCACAACACTTTTCATATGCTCACACACTTTCATTATTTTTACCTCATAATTCATTTCTTCATACTTTAGTAACGTCT
This sequence comes from Citrullus colocynthis, assembly GCA_031780015.1. Lineage (NCBI taxonomy): Eukaryota > Viridiplantae > Streptophyta > Magnoliopsida > Cucurbitales > Cucurbitaceae > Citrullus > Citrullus colocynthis. Next base: position 133,139 of record QLSR01000369.1, read on the forward strand.
CATCCATCACAATACTTTTCATTAACTCATATGCTACCTTTAGTCTCATCGTCATAAATCATATTCCATACGCTCATATACTTCCTTTAGTCTTACCGTCATATATTACATACTTAATTATACTCTTGTGACCTTTCATACATCGCAACACTAAATATAAGCTTATATGCTTCCATCTACTCACATAATTATAAATTTCATACTTCTCTTATGCCTTACCACCATATAACACGTACATATTCATATACTTGAGTCCACTCCCACATCGCAATATTAATCATAATTCCCATGCTTCCATCCGTCTTATCCTTATTATTCACATACTTTTGCTCAATCTATATATATAAATAAATATTGAAACAACTCATTATACCGCACATGGAACACACATAAAGTTCATAGAATTCGATCATGTAAGCATTTATCAACAAATATTATCAAAAAACTATGTTAAGACTAAACACTTTTAGATAGAAAGTCACTCACAATTTGTCCTAGGCCTTAAGCGGATTGTACACCTTTCCTAGCTCCTCTCGGCCTGAAATAATACATTTCTCGTGTTAGCCTTCTCTAAAGTTCTTTTTTACAAACCATTAGTTGACATTTGTATTTTATTCATGTTACACCACTAAGACCAATTTCTTCCAAAAACAATCATAATAAGCGAGATTTCACACCACTAGCGAGATTACTAGCAAGATTCCACACTACTAACGAGATTACTAGCGAGATTCCACACTACTAGCGAGATTACTAGCGAGATTAAACTATAGGCACACGACACTAGCGATACCATGGTGAGCGAGACCAGCGAGACTTACCTGAATAGCGATACCGAGTGATACCCAGCGAGAGTTGTGAGACGTAAAGCCTTCAGCTTACCAACAACACTCATCTCACTACTCACGCTTAAATTTCTAGCGTTACCGCAGTTCCAGCGATAACCGTTATCTCAGTTTCTGCCTTTCCTCTTATTCTCATTTCTACCTATTAAAAGTTGCAATTCCAGCTAAATTTAGAATTCTTTCCTTCTACAAACTAGTAGAGAAATATGTTTTCTAGCTTACTTTCAATTTTTGAGGCTTAACTCCTTCTCGTTAGTCAGATATTTCAAGATTACCTCACGCTGCTCCAGATTGCACAACAATTCTGTATTAGTCACTTCCACCTAAAAGTTTACATATTTATCTTCCAATTCAACTCAAACATCCTTCATAAAAGTTGTTAAGAATTAAGTTAACTTACTGACCTTAAAATTTTAGCTCTAAATTCAATCTCTTCAGCTCGTTCTTCTCCAAACACCAGACCACACTTGGATTGCGTGATAGCAGCTAGACTCACTGTTCCAACGTCAGTTTTACCACGAAAACGATCTGAATTCTCCACAACTTTGCCCTAAACACCTTCTCCTACCTCTCTTCGTCTCTCAGCTATGAAATTTAACTGATTTGAGCTTTTGAATGTATTTAAAATAATCAAACACTCAGCTTACTCACTTAAATAGGCCGACGACTTAACCTCCACTTTCTTTCCTTTAAAAATGAATTGGCTAACGCATACTTCAGTTTACCAACCCATAGCAGCCTTCACAAATGCATGGCACACCCTCACCAATGCATAGTAGCCTTGACAAACGCATGGCACACCCTCACTAATGTATAGCAGCCTTCACAAACATATAGGACACCTGCAACGCATGATAACTCACGCCTTAAGGCTCTCGACCACTCTTTACTTACCTTTTTTAACTTGTCATCTTCCAAAACCAATCTTTATAGCTTGCTAACTTTCAAAGCTAAGTGTGGGGCTTACATGCTCTATAGTTACAAATTCACCAATAGGAGTATGCACTAACAAGGCATCAAGCAAAAGCTTTAAACTCCTATTCACATGCCAAGCAAACACACGGGAACAAACAAATGCGTAGCTCATAAATCAATTAACCACAATTTACTAACAAGTATAAGCACCAACAAGTATCAATCCCTGACCTCCCTATTATTTACCAATTTAACTAAAATACCAGAGATAAAAGGATACATAGGTTCTGAATTATTCACACATAAATACTCTTAAGGTCAACATATAATGTACTCGTCGTAATACTTGTAGTCTCCTCAGCTACCTGCTGAACTATGTTATATTCTTCCTGATGACTTTTTTCTACATATTTGACAACCATGTCTAACCTTGTTATTACATTCAACAATCTCTTCTTTTCAACTAACTAATCACCGAATTACGATTTCGATTCTGCAAGTCTCACTCATACCGCTTGCATATAACTAACCCATCAGTTATAACTATCATATCATATTTTACAACTTAGTAAATCTTTCCTCAAAGTTTATAACAAACATAATTTATCTAACCTCAAAACTTGTCTCTCTTTACATTACTGAAAACTTAATATAACGCCTATCCTGTAGTCATACCTAGGCTTACCACACCGTAGTAGACTAAACATACGACCTAGCATAGCTCATACATGTTCAATGTCATCAAACATGCAATCCTGCTGAGCTCGCACATGTTCAATGTTATCAAGGAACATGCGGCACTGTTGAGTTCACACATATCTAGTACTGTCAACAATGACGAACCCTGGTTAATAACTATATTAAAAATCTTTCTAAACCAGTATCCAACCTTTAGCATTTGTAATATCTATAGTTCTCATAAATGCTATGGCTCGTAAAGCTTTAAATTCTACCGATCCCTATTCTTCTTTTGGATCTACCTCATACTATTTTGACATTATCAGCTAATCACTGAGTTATTGAAATAAATATTTAATTATACAAGCTCATACCTGCTTGAACATCATCAGAATTCCCCTTCAAACTTTCTTAAGCTTCTAGTAGCTTGTTCTGGCGTCTGCTTGCCTACCTCGTCTGTCGGCTAACTATAATTCCCTGCAATCCTACTATATTACAACTCTCATACTGTAAACTTACAACATACAATCTCCCTTTCCCAAAATCTTATGCTTTGATACTAACTTGTCACACCCCCTCCTAGGTACCCTCTTAACCTAGGAGAAAATGTGAGGACATCAGACATCAACCCTCTTACGACATCTATTGTCAACCTGTTCAACCTTAAACTGTATCCAAACACCTAATAAGCAGTTATCAATCATAATAGGACATTTATCTCCAACCAGGATTAAGCTATCACACATATTTAGACTTTCAATCAAACTTAAAAGTAACACAAGTTTACTCACTCCCACACTTTAACCCTCTATATGTACAACACATGTTTAAGATAAAATATTTACAATGTTCACTGAACTAATGGTAGGCTTAGACGAGTTACTGTGTAGGTTAAGCACCCCAGTTTCGCTCGCTACTTGAAAAACACAAGAATAAGGAAAACATGAGCTAGGTTGCCCAGTGAGTGACAAGTTCAGGAAAAACCTTATTTTAATTTAGGAATAAATCAAAACCGTGTTCAAATCATGATGATAATATTACATCAGTAAGTAATGTATTTCCACTTCCAGGCAAATCATGCTTGATTAACTTTACCGAACCATATATATTTAATTTCTAAAAAATCATGATAACTCAACACATATCAGAAATATTTCCTTAGTTGAGGCGGAGCAGAGCTCAACGCTACTCAACGTCGAAAACAATTTTAGTTGGGGTGGAGTAATCTTGACACACCCAATGTCAAATATCCTTAGCTGTGTGGAGTAATCTCAACACAACAACGTCAATCATACCTATGTGCACATAGGTATCATATCCTGGGTTGCCCGTATACCTTTTCGAGTCCTTCAGTACCGGGTCCTATACACGAGATTTAGGCCACCCACATGCCTTCTCCATGTCCTTCAGCATTAGGGGCTATCTCTATACTCAGGTTACCCATATGCCTTCTTTGAGTCGTTCAGCATTAAAACTATTTCACCCATATGCTTTCTCCATGTCCTTCAGCATTGGGAACCATTTCTATATCCCTAGTTACCCGTATGCCTTCTCCAAGTCCTTCAACATTGAGAACCATTTCTATATCCCTGGCTACTCATATGCCTTCTCCGAGTCCTTCAGCATTGGGAGCCTTTCACAAATATAATTCAAATGTAACGTGCTTTGAAAATAACATAATAAAAATTCACGACTTTATGACATCTCAAATCTTCACAAATTCGTCATCAGGCATTATGCTTTCACAAAATCATGGTGTACCAAATAGCATATCTTTCGAATAATTTCCAATGCAAAATCATAATATGCATTTACATGGAAATACATGCTTTCTTTCAAGTAAATAGTCATCGTAGCACACTAAAACTTGTGAAAAGCATAAAGATAGAAACATGCTTCAATAATAGTTATATATCATGAAAACTTTGTATAAAGTAAGCTCATTTTGAATAAAATTGTCACTCACTACTTGTCCCAGGCCCCTAATGGATTATACGCCGTCCCTAGCTCCTCTCTGCCTGAAAGGGTTTAATTTCCTTTGTTAGATTCCTTAGAATTCCCATTAGAATAGTAAATAAGCCTCAAATATTGATGTACATGTCCCTCCCGAGACCAAACTTTATAACAAAATTCACTAGCTAATGAGATTCGGGCAACCAGCGAGACAAGACAAACAAAACCATGAAACTAACGAGACAGTACCAGCAAGACCGTCAACTAGCGAGATTTACCGACTAGCAAGACCAACGAGACCTAGTGAGATTTGTGAGACAAAAAGCGTCCAGCGACACCAGCGAGATTTGTCTCGTTCCACGCCCTAGTGTCGCTGTTCTTTCCCAGCGAAACCTGTTTCACACAACTTCTGTCTTCGCTTCTAACTGCTAAAAGTAGCATTTCCAGCTCGAATTAGAATTTCTTTTCTCTTATAAACTTGTAGAGAACTGAGTTTTTAACTTGCCTCCAAATTTCAGGGTCTATCTCCCCTTCTTTCATCGGATATTCCAATTTTACTCCACCCTGTTCCAGATCACTCGAGAAATTCGCATTAGTCACTTCCACCTATAATTTAACCTGCTTTTCTTCACATTCAACTCCACCATCCTTCACAAAGTTGTTAATAAATGAATTAACTTACTAACCTCAAATTTTAAGCCCTAAACTCAATCTCTACAGCTCGCTATCTTCCCAACACCAGACCTTACGCAGATTGCTCGAGTTCTAGACCAGCCTGGTTCTGCTTCAATTTTCACCAAAGAGTTCTTCCAAAATTCGACTCCAATTCACCTTGGTCTCCTTCTTCTTCCTGCTCTCAATGCCAAACTAAGAATCACGAGCTTGTTTATGTTTTTGGAGAGAAAATGATAAGTCGGCAACCATAATGAAGTTTATCCCATTCCATTTCCTTATTCCCCCGACTCTTCTCTCTCTCTCTTTTTTTTTATTTAGTCTCCACTACCTCACTTAAGTTCCCTCCTTTCCTTTATTATTATTTTTTAAAATAATAAGTCTAATAATAATTAAAGTTCTTAATTACATCCTTCCACCTAGCTTCGAACGATGACACTCTTCGTCTTTATATATTCCAAGTTCGATTTATCTTATAATGATTTAGAATTCAGCTTATCGAAAATATTTTCAGCTTTCCTTCACTTCTTCCTTCGATCTACACAAAAGAAGGCATATAAATCCATGATGATATTACATACTTAAGTTAAGTACTTAGAAATGAAGTAGGGTTTACATTGATGACATTAAACAAAAATGCTGTGATGTTAGGAGTCAACAACAATCCCCACGAGTATCTCTACAAATCAACATTTGTTCCTCATTAATTATTTGGTGTCATCTAGAGAGCTCAATTTATGAAGCAATACTTCACTGAAAAAAATCAATAGGTTTGTTACATGTTTTTTTTGTTACATGGTTAATTAATCTCCATTTCTTCATTACACAATATTTTCATTCTCTTCTTGATTTAGGGAATGATATCTTGGACCAAAATTAAATGGCAATGGATGAATAAAGTACTTCTGTGGTTCTAGCATGGCAATTTTTCCTTTGTCCTCTTTTCCTGTTGCATTATCCCGTTTCACTTCATTTTCTAGGGAAAAGTTATATTTTGTCAGTCTTGTGAGGATGAAAGACGTGTATAGGACCTTAGAGGTGTTTCTAAGTGTAGTATCTCATGCATCCTTTAGAGTGATGTAATTATGGTGTAACCTTGTCTTGTTTGATATGCTGTGCAATTTATTGTTCAAGAAAAACTAGGGTATCTGTTTTATACTAAATAGGATTATGAGGAATGTGTTTCTATCCCATATTGTACATTTTCAGATGTACACATTCAAGTCTTCTGATAGTTATGGAAAATTTTGTATTTACTTTGGACTTATTTCTTCACATATTCGTACCAATGCTTCTATCTTTATAAAATGGAAGTGTGTGAGGTGAGTGATTCTGCATGGCTAGTTTCTGTTGTAGGAAAACTCTATCTAAATTTCCATTCATTGAACCCAGACGAAAAACTACCATGAAAAACTACCATTTATGTCTATAGAGAGAGGAGTAAGAGAGAGTAATGTTATGCTGGTTGCAAGTGACAGGGGATAGGACAAGGACAAAAAAAGCCACGAAGTTAAACCTCACCCTTTCATTGGTTTCACACTCTTTTGCATTTTGTTGTTTTCTTTGTTCGGTTTGTCCTTGATCCTTACGGTGGAGTCACCCACGAAGATAGAGGGGGAAAATGTTTGTTATCCTAACCTTGTATTTCAAACACAATCCAAATGTTTGACTTCTCTGCTGAGGGGACCAACCAAATTCTTATCATCACTGCTGGTTATGACCTTTGCCCATGGCCAGGGTCACATGAATATTGCATTATCAAAATTCTTGCACCTTAATCTTGAATTTTGGTAGTAGGAAATTGGCAGAAACTATTAGCACGAGTAATTTAAACTTTTGACCACAAGGTAGAATGCTCTAAATATGAAATTAGATTAGATTTAATGAGAAAGAATGTTAGGAACTTAGGACGCATAGAAAAAAAAAAATTATTTGTGTATTTAATTGTGAAGTTGCTTTTTGGATTTTTATTTCTTCTAGGCATGGACTATATAACTGTGAATTAGCACATTTTAAGTAATTTAAACTTTTGACCACATGGCTTAAGGCAAGACATCGATTATAAAATTAGATTAGATTTCATGAGCCAACATGATTATAGCTCAATTGGCATAAAGTTTGTTCTATAGACCTGAAAGTCTTCAAAAAGTGGGTAACGTGTCAATATGAAACATCTCTATTTGAACTTTAAGAAAAATGTTTTGTTTTTAATATTTTTGCAAGCCATAAGGATGTTGAAATTATTTCTTGGCCAAATTTCAAAAACGAAAAAACTTCTTTTTTTCGTAAATTTTAAAAAGATTTAAAAACAAAACTTGCAATATTCTTTTTATAGCTCGTTTTAAGTTAGGTTACTTAAAAGAATGAATATAAAATATATTGCACATAGTTTAAAAGCTTTGGAACATAATTTTTTTTAGTGTGAAATTGATATTTTGAATTAATATAATTTTCATTGAATTTAAATAGTAAATATTTGACATGAAAATAAAAGTATTGAAAAAGTGTATATATAGAAAAGATGATGATTAGAATTAAAATACATCATATGCGAACTTAGACTTCATTTTGTAGGTCTATGCTAGGCTGGCCCGACCCAATGATGAGGGTGACTTGTGTACTATTCTACGAGATTAATTATGAACTCCAAAAATCTTAATTGAATTTTATATTTCTTCAATATTACATGATGTATTATGTACACAAATAATATAATAAATAATTATATTTAAAGTTCAATTTCAGTCTCGTATTTTATTAATGATTTTTTTTTTTACATTGATTACTGTAATTTAGTCCAATTTTAAAATTTGAGTTTTAATGTTTAGTTGCTTTTGTTTTTTCTTTCAAAATTAAAATAGAATTCAAAATATACATTTAATCGAAAAGAAGTTTAAGCAAGCTTGTAAATAATATAACGTAATGAAATTTGTATATGTACTTTTTAGCAAATAAATTAACAAGTTTTTTTTTTTTTTTCTACTGACATGCATGAAATTTGCATAACATACATAAAATATACATAAAATATGTATGTTCCCAAAGACGCTGTATTAAAAATTTTGAGTAGAGTGTTCCTTGATAAAGTTGGAATAGTACGGTCTCTCAAAATTCCATGCCAAAACTAGCTAGCGTTTTTACTACAAACACTTAATTACTCAACGTCAGTTCAGACCTTCTTAGATGACTTCCTCCTCTCAAAATCTTTGGATCCAAAAGATATTTATCATTTATTTCTTCACAACCCAATCCTTGACGAACAATGCTTTGACACCATTTGTAAACTTTTTACAAAGCAATGGATTCCTAGAACTTGTTATTTCCCAAAAGATATTGCCATATATGTCTTATATATATATATGTATATTATATAGTATATGTTACAACTCACCCTAATTAAAAATCTCATTAGTTCCATGATCAAATTCCTTGAAACACGTTTGTCGCATTCATATACCATATGCGAACTTAGAATTCATTTTTTAGGTTTAGGCGGGGCTGCTGCCCACTAATGAGAGTGACTTGTGTACTATACTATTGAGATTCTTAATTATGCACTCAAAAATCTCAATTGAATTCCATGTTTCTTCAATATTATATGATATATTATGTACACAAATATATAAATAATTATATTTACAGTTCTATTTTAGTTTTTATCGTATTTTATTAATGATATTTTACATCAATTACTATGTTTATATTCGCAGAAATTTAGCACATAACATTATTATTTAAGGGCTCGTTGATATAGTTTTTGAAATATTAGTTTGCCTATAAATATTTATAGAGTCCAATTTTAAACTTTGAGAAATAGTGTTTTTGGAAATTGTCAAAATATATATTTTATTGTAAAAAAGTTTTTTAGTATAACAACTGTGAGAATGGAGATCAAACCTACTACCTCTAGGATGGAAGATCATGCCAATTACATCAAATTTAAGCTTGTTTTGGCAATACAAAAAATTAAGCTCGAAATAATATGATGTACTTAAATTTGTGTATGTATTTTCAACAATTAAATAAACCATTTTTTAATATAACATACATAAAAAAATATGAATTTTTCCAACTTATTAGGGATTTTGAGTAGAGTTTCGTTAGATAAAATTGAAAAAAATAGTAGCTCTCTCAAAATTTCATTTCTTGTTACGGTTCTTAGTGCAAAAACTAGCTTAGACCCATTTTTAGATAGCTTTCTCCTCCAAATCATGGATCCAAAAGATATTTATCATTTATATCTCCACAACCCAACTATGGATTTGTCGTTGAGTTTCTCCTACGTTGTGATCTTGAAGTCCATCCACTTACAAATAATGTCTTACATTATCAGGGTGTTTGGGGACCATAATGAGATGAAATTGTCATGTAATATGATCTAAAATCAATGTTTGAATTAAGCGATAAAAAAGTCATTTCATTCCAACAGTTTCAACCCAATCCTATTTTCCACCATTTTCACGCTTCACAATCTCCTTTTCATTTTCATTTACATGCCTATCCTTTTAAATGTTAAACTTTAATGAGTATGGATGGATGGAGGTAAATAGAGCTGCCTTTGCTGTGATCAGTAAGAACACCTGGAAATTGATTAGGTACGAGTCCATACAGTGAATGTGTGAAAGCTAGTACCCCTAGGTAAAAGAATGCAAGTTTAGGGCCTATGAAAAATGTGATTGAATGGCACCTTAGTGGACATATTACTCACTTGAAATGTGTGGATGCTTGAAAATTGGTGCATGAGCTAGAGTAGGGGGAAAACTAAGAAAGCTCTTTTAAGTCCCAATTTGAGTTTTAGCATTTTGAATTAAATGAGGCTTGCACACACACACACATGGAAGATAGCAAGATTTGACATTGAATGACTATACCAATATAGATATGCTTGCATGTTTCTACTTGAGTTTTTAAATGCTATTCTCTGAGACATGAGTCTTTAGCACACTTTTCGTTTAAACTCCCTTTATTTGATTCTCTCGGGACTAGCAAATCTTTAAGTTTGGGGTGGTGAAAAGCACTTGAAAAGTGCTTTTTATTCTCTTAAATTAAGGGAGTTTCTATTAGATTCACTTGTTTGTTAGTGGTTTTCAGGTCAATATAAAGAAAACAAGAATCAAAAGCCAAAAGAACCAAACTGAGGCAAAATTAGGTGAAAAAGAGAAAAGAATCACAAAAATCCCAAAAATATGGCAGAGCCGCGTCGCCAACTCAGCGCTGCCACGACGCATTTTCTCGTGAGCATCAGTTAAGCAAGCGCAACAGCTCTAGCGCAACGTTGTAGCTCGGTGCTGAGGGTAGGATTCAATGATGCATAACGTTGCGGCGCCACCCTTTTATGTCGGCCAGTGTAGTGGCGCTATCTCATAGCGCCCCGGCGCTAGCTTTCCTTTTTTGAAAAATCTACAATTTTGGAATAAAATTTGGTTGGCTAAGTCTATAAATTGAAGAATTTCCAGCAACCCTAGATATAGAGAACAACACAATACAGCGCCCCAAAGAGTGAGTTGGCTACAAGGAAGAGAGAAGAGAGTTTGAGAGAGTTGGTGCCGTTTGAGTTTCCAGTGTGAAGACGAAGGACATATTGTCAATTCATCCTCAATCAAGAGCTTCTTTACAGTAGAGAGTTTTTCTTTCTTTACACTCTTTCTATTCTGAAATTGGTTTTGAACATGTTGCCTAAAGCTATGAGTGGCTAGACTCTTTAGTTTTAGCGTATTGATGATTTGTTTATGAAGTTATGTTGATATTGTAGACTCTTCATGGTTTTGTTGTAATGAATATGCTTTTCATTGTTATTGTGCTTAACTCTTGTGGATTGGCCATGATTGAATGTTAGATTAGATGTATGATTGAAATAATTGTATGTCTAATTGAATCTATAACAATGAATTGTTGTAAATCTATCATGAGAATAGTTACATTAACAATGAAAGTTGCTAAAGAATACTTCTAATGCCATGTAACTTATGTTAGTTTCAAGATATTAGTAATCAATTAGGTTGCATGAGAAAATGTTGTTTTTGATAGAAAATAACCCAGGTTTATGTTTCTAGACTTAAGCATATGAATTGCAATAAAATCCATGAATTCTAGAATGTTGCATAATGAATTAAACAATGATTTAATACCCTAGAACGCTTTTTGACTCTTGTATTTCAACTTTACTTGCTTTCCTTATTAGTTTCTATTAAAACACAACTTGAAGTCGAATACTCAAATAAAATTAATTCAATTCTAGAATAGGTAATCTAAATCTTCACAATTCGATCCTTAGTGGAATGATATTCGAAACTTAATCGTCTTATATTATAGTTTGACCCATACACTTGTGGTAACATGGAAAGTGCACATCAAGTTTTTGGTGCCATTGCCGGGGATCCAAAGAACGGTTTTTTATTGCTTAATATTCATAAGAATTGATAGATCTTACTTTGAGATGTATATTATTTTGGTTGTTAATTTTGTCGATTTATGCCTCGTTACAATACTAACCTTTTCCCTCTTGATTCTAAGATTGATAGGACGTTTAGAAGAAATCTAAGGGTTCAACACAATCCCACCGAGGAGATGGGGAAGGAGATACCCAATGCAATACGAGATTACTTTTAACCGACACAACCAGCAAATCAACCGAACATTATGAATACAACTTTGAGTTAAGACCGGGGTTGATTCAAATGGCTAGAGAGCTTGCCTTTAGAGGAAGAACAAATGAAGATCCTCATAAGCACCTACGGTCTTTCTTAGAGATTTGCGGAATAGTAAAGATGAATGGTGTTTCTAATGATGCTATTAAACTAAGACTCTTCCCTTTCTCTTTACGGGACTGAGCAAAGGATTGCTTGAAAACTATACCTCCGGATAGTATCACTACATGGGAGATCTTTGCTCAAGCTTTCTTGAACAAATATTTTCCACTGGCTAAGTTCCAAAGGCTAAGAACGGAGATTGGTACATTTCGCCAACTTGAGGATGAGCAATTGAGGCTTGGGAAAGGTATAAGGATCTCTTGAGATGATGTCCTCAACATGACTATTCGGATTGGTTGCAAATTCAACTATCCTACAATGGGTTGTCAAGTCAACAAAATCCATTCTAGATGCTACCACCTGAGGCTCAATTTTCTCTAAGAATGCACAAAAGGCCTATACCACACTAGCAGACTTGGCCATTACATCTTATAATTGGCCATGTGAATGATCTTCTACAATTTTTCCAAAGGCCGCCGGATTGTATGAGGTGGATGAGGTAAATTCTGACTACAGGGGGCCAAGCTAAGTAAGTCGACAATCCATAGCATCCCTTGCCGCCATGACGTTGGAGATGTCTACACAAAAGGAGTTGAAACAAGGAGACAATGAGATGACCGATTATGTTGATAGAGGGCATTATAGAGGTCACCAACAACAACAACTTCCAACTTATTATCATCTTAACTTGAGAAACCATGAAAACTTTTCTTATGCTAACAATAGGAATGTTTTGCAAGGTCCTCCTGATTTTTCTAATGTAGGTCCATCCCACACCGAGAAGAAGTCTAACCTAGAAGATTTGATGGTGGAGTTCATAAAAGAGTCTAGAGGAAGAACCATCGCATTAGAGAACACGGTGCAAAGTCATGGCAAGGCTATTCACAATATTGAGGTACAAATTAGTCAAATAGCCACTTCTCTTTAAACAATGTAAAATAGCAAGTTTCCTAGTTGCCCTGAAAAAAGCAATCCACTCCTTTGATTAACGACAATGATGAGAAGAAGGAGGTAAATGAGACCATCCATGAGCCTATCATAGAAGATGAACCAAAGAAAGTCATAGAAAAAGAGAAAAAGGTAAAGGAGTCGACATCTTCAAGTAAGTCATCTAACCCTCTATCTTTTGTACCTAACACTTTGCCTTATCCTCAACATTTTAAAAAGAAAGAAATAGACTCCCAATTTTTCAAATTCTTAGAATTATGCAAGAAGCTTCATATTAATATCCCATTTGCTGAGGCTTTAGAGAAAATGCACAATTATGCTAAATTCATGAAAGATGTCTTATCTAGAAAGAAGAAATTTGGGCAATATGAGATGATTAGCATGACAGAAGAGCACAGTGCTATGTTGCAAAAGGAGCTACCACAAAAATTTAAAGATCCAGAGAGTTTTACTATACCTTGCACTATTGGGTATTTAAATGTTACTAGAGCTCTTTGTGATCTTGATGCCTCTATTAACTTAATTAACCTTTATCTGTCTACAGGAAGCTTAACATTGGAGAAGTATAACCTACCATTGTCACTTTGCAACTAGCTGATAGATCCTTGGGCCTATCCTAGAGGTATTGTTCAGGATGTGTTAGTTAAAGTTGACAATTTTATCTCCCTGCAGATTTTGTAGTCTTGACATGGAGGAGGACTCTAAGATTCCTATTATCCTTGGGCGCCCATTCCTAGCAATTGGGAAAGCCATCCTTGATGTTCAACAAGGGAAGTTGACTCTAAGGGTGAATGATGAGAATGTTGTTTTTAATATCTATAAGTCCTTGAGCCATCATGATGAGGGTAGTACTTGCCATGCAATAGATATAATTGATCACACTAGTTCTAAGCATGTTGAGGTTGTGCTGGCTACTGATCATTTAGAACAAAGCATAATAGACTTTGATTTTGATAATGTGGATACTATATTTGATGAAATTGCTTTGTATGCTAAGTGGTTAGATAACATGTTGGTATGCACTAAAATGTATAAACCAATGCCTCTAGCTCCTTTCATGTTATAAATAATGTCAATGTCGAAAAACCTGCTTTAGAATTATAAGTGTTACCTCCTCACTTGAAATATGCATTCTTAGATGATTTGTCTTCTTTTCCTATTATTATTGAAAAGCGCTTTTTATTCTCTTAAATTAAGCGAGTCTATATTAGATTTCATGTGTTTGCTAGTAGTTTTCAGGTCAAAACAAAGAAAACTAGAATCAAAAGCCAAAAGAACTAAACCGAGCCAAAATCAAAGGAAAAAGAGAAGAACATCACCAAAATTCCAAAAACAGGGTAGCGCCGTGGTGCTTTTTCTCGAGAGACCAAACGACCTTAGTACAACAGTACCGATGTGGTGTTGCTGCACGACGCCGAGTGTAGGCTTTTATGATGCATATTGTTGCGGCAGTGCCACCATTTGATGATGGACAGCGCAACGACGCCATCCTTTCTAATTTGAAAAATCTACATTTTTGGAAAGAATTTTGGGCAGCCAACTCTATAAATTTGAGGGTTTTCAGCAGCCCTAAACATCAATCAAGACACCAAGAGACACAAGAAGAAGAGAATTTAGAGAAAGTTCAATAGAGAGTCCCAAAGAGTGAGTTAGCTGCAAGGAAAAGAGAAAAGAGTTTGAGAGAGACTTGTGGCGTCGTTCGAGTTTCTGACGTGAAGACTAAGGACATCTTAGTGGTTCTTTCTCAATCAAGGGCTTCTTTTCAGTAGAGTTTCCTTTTTTTTACACTATTTTTATGCACATATTGTTTGTGAACATGTTGCTTAAAGCTATGAGTGACTAAACTCTTTAGTTTTAGGGTATTGATGAATTGTTTATAAAGTTATGTTGGCATTGTAGACTCTTCATGGTTTTGTTGTAATGAGTATGCTTTTCGTTGTTATTGTGCGTAATTTTTGTTGATTGGCCATCCTTGAATGTTAGGTTAGATGAATGGTTGAGATAATTGTATGCCTAATTGGATCTATAACAATGAATTGTTGTTAATCTATCATAAAAATAGTTAGGTTAACAATGAAAGTTGCTAAAGACTACTCGTAATGCCAGGTAATTTGTATTGCTTTTAAGAAATTAGTAATCAATTAAGTTGCATGAGAAAAGGTTGTTTTCGAAAGAAAATAACTTGGATTTATGTTTCTAGACTTAAGCATATGAATTGCAATAAAATCCATGAACTCTAGAACGTTGCATGATGAATTAAACAAGGATTCATTAACCTAGAACTCTCTTTGACTCTTGTGTTTTTTATTTACTTGCTTTCGTTTTTAGTTTTCCTAAATCATAACTCAAAATCGAATCCTCAGATAAAATTGATTCAATTCTAGAATAGCTAAGTAACTTAAATCGTCACAATTGGATTCATATTCAGAACTTAACCGGCTTGTATTATAACTTGACCCGTAAACTTGCGGTAAACATAGAAAGTGCTCATCAATTATATCTTCTAATTTAAATTCTGTGGAAGAAGAAAAATTGTTGAGAGTATTAAGGGATCATAAGTCTGCTTGGTTAGTCTATTGAGGATCTTAAAGGTATTAGTCCATCAGTCTATATGCACAGAATTTTGATGGAAGATACCTGACCATGCTGCTTTGAAGTATTTGTTTGACAAGAAAGATTCTAAACCTAGACTGATGAGATGGATTCTATGTTGCAGGAATTTGATCTTGAAATCAAAGATAGAAAATGATGTGAAAATGTAGTTGCAGACCATCTATCTAGGATTGAAAATGGGGATGCTAACTCATGCACCCCGATTGTTGAGATGTTCCCAGATGAACAATGATGCACACTTTCTGTGTTACCGCAAATGTACAGGTCAAGTTATAATATAAGACGGTTAAGTTCCGAATATCGTTCTACTGAGGATCCAATTGTGAAGGTTTAAGTTACTTAGCTATTCTAGAATTGAATCAAGTTTATTTGAGGATTGAAATTCAAGTTGTGAATTTTGGAAAATATAAACTAAATAAGGAAAGCAAATAAAGTAAGAAACACAAGAGTCAAAGAGAGTTCTAGGATAATGAATCCTTGTTTACTTCATCATGCAGTATTCTAGGGTTCATGGATTTTATTATAATTCATATACTTAAGTCTAGAAACTTAATTCCAAGTTACTTTCTCTCGAAAACAACTTTTTTTTCGAGTCTATAATAGTTAAGTAACTTATTAACTTGACCCGTACACTTGCGGTTAATACTTAAAGCGCACATCAATTTTTTTGGCGCCGTTGTCGGGGATCCAAAGAATGGTTTTTGTTATTTTATTCATTAGAATTGATAGATCTTAATTTGAGGTGTATATTATTATTTGTTGATTATCTTGTCGGTTGATGCCTTGTGATAATACTAACCTCCTCCCTCTTGATCCTGATATTGATATGACCTATAGAAAGAATCTAAGGGCTCAACACAATCAACCCGAGGAGATGGCGAAGGAGATACTAAAGGCAATACGAGACTACTTCCAACCGACATTACCAGGAAATCAACCCGGAATAATGAATGTGCCCAGCAATGTCAATAACTTTGAGTTGAAATCGGGGTTGATCCAAATGGCTAGAGAGCTAGCCTTTAGAGGAAGAACCAATGAAGATCCTCACAAGCACCTGCGGTCTTTCTTGGAGATATGCGGGACTATAAAGATGAATGATGTTTCTAACGATGCTATAGAACTAAGACTTTTCCCTTTCCCTTTACAGGACCGAGCAAAGGATTGGTTAGAAACCATCCTCCGGGTAGCATCACAACGTGAGAGATCTTAGCTCAAGCTTTCTTGAACAAATATTTTCCACCAACTAAATCTCAAAGATTAAGGACGGAGATATGGACATTCCACCAACTAGGATGAAAAATTGTATGAGGCTTGGGAGAGGTACAAGGATCTCTTAAGGATGTGCCCTTAACATGGGTACCCAGATTGGTTGCAAATTCAACATTTTTACAATGGATTGTCAAGTTCAACCAAATCCATCCTAGATGGCATCACTAGAGGGTCAATCTTCTCTAAGAATGTTCAAGAAGCCTATTTAAAGGACTTGGCCACTACATCTTACAATTGGCCATGTGAACGGTCTTCCCCAATCATCCCAAAAGCCGCTGGATTATATGAGGTGGATGAGGTAAATTATTTCAAAGCTCAAATGGCTTCCCTTACTAATACTCTTTCTAAATTGACTGTAGAAGGCCAAGCTCAAGCACGTCCACCATCCATAGCCTCCCTTGCCGCCTTGGCATTGGAGATGGCCACACAAAAAAAATTGGAACAAAGAGATAATGAAACGGCCAACTATGTTGATAGAGGACACTATAGAGGCCACCAACAACAACTTCCAACTCATTACCATCCTAACTTGAGGAACCATGAAAAGATTTCTTATGATAACAATAGAAATGTTTTGCAAGGTCCTCTTGGTTTTTCCAATGTAGGTCCATCACACACCGAGAAGAAGTCTAACTTAGAAGACTTGATGGTGGAGTTCATAAAAGATTCAAGAGGAAGGACTACGACATTGGAAAGCACCATACAAAGTCATGGTAAGACCAACCACAACATTGAGGTACAAATTAGCCAAATTGCCACGTCACTCCAATCAATGCAAAGTGGCAAATTTCCTATCCTCAACATTTTAAGAAGAAAGAAATAGACCCCCAATTTGCTAAATTGCTAGAGTTGTTTAAAAAGCTTTACATTAACATCCCATTTGCTGAGGCTTTTAAGCAAATACCCAATTATGCTAAATTCATGAAAGATGTCTTATTTAAAAAGAAGAAGTTTGGGCAATATGAAATGATTAGCATGACTGAGGAATGCAGTATTGTGCTATAAAAGAAGCTACCACAAAAGTTAAAAGATCGAAGGAGTTTTACTATACGTTGCATTATTGGTTCTCTAAATGTTACTAGAGCTCTTTGTGATCTTGGTGCTTCTATTAATTTGATGTCTTTATCTGTCAATAGGAAGCTTAACATTGGAGAGGTGCAATCTACCACCATCACATTGTAACTTACTAATAGATCTTTAGCTTATCCTAGAGGCATTGTTGAAGATGTATTAGTAAAAGTTGACAAATTTATCTTCCCTTCAGATTTTGTAGTATTGGATATGGAGGAGGTTTCTGAGATTTCTATCATACTTGGAAAGCCATTCTTAGCAATTGGGAAGGCTATTATAGATGTCCACCAAGGGAAGTTGACTCTAAGGGTAAATGATGAGAATGTTGTCTTTAATATTTATAAGTCCTTAAGCCATCATGATGAGGGTAGTACTTGTTGCTATAGACATAATTGACCATACTATTTCTAAGCATGTAGAGGTTATGTTGGCTAATGATCATCTAGAACAAAGCATAATGGATGTTGAGAATGTGAATACTATTTTTAATGATATAGCTTTGATGCTAGGTGGTTAGATAACATGCTAATATGCACTAAAATGGATAAACCTATGCCTCTAGCTCCTTTGCATGTTATAAGTGATGTTGAGAAACTTGTGCTTGAAGTAAAGGTGTTACCTTCTCACTTGAAATATGCATTCCTGGATGATTTATCTTATTTTCCTGTTATCATATCTTTTGAATTAAATTCTATGGAAGAAGAAAAATTGTCGAGGGTGTTAAGGGAGAATAAGTCCGCCATTGGTTGGTCCACTGAGGATCTTAAAGGTATTAGTACATCAATTTGTATGCACAAAATCTTGATGGAAGACACCTTTAACCCATCAGTTGAGCACCAAAGGAGACTTAACCCCGCTGTGAAAAAGGTAGTTAAGAAAGAAGTGCTCAAGCTTTTGAATGCAGGAATCATTTATGCCATATCTGAAAGTTCATGGGTAAGTCATGTTCAAGTGGTACCCAAGAAAGGTGGTATGACTGTGTTTAAGAATAAAAAAGATGAAATGATAGCCACTAGAACTGTGACAGGATGGCGGTGTGCATTGGTTCTAGGAAATTGAATAAGGCTACTAGAAAATATCATTTTCCTCTTCCTTTTGTTGATCAAATGTTTGGATAGACTTGTAGGTTACTCTCATTATTGCTTCCTAGATGGATATTCAGGTTATAATCAAATTTCCATTGCTTGTGAAGATGAAGAAAAAACCACATTCACATGTCCCTATGGGACCTTTGCTTTTAGGAGAATGCCATTGGGTTTGTGTAATGCTCCCACTACTTTTCAACTTTGTATGATGTCTATTTTTCAGGGGCCCATTGAAGACATAATGGAGGTTTTCATGGATGATTTTTTTTGTGTTTGGGTCTTCATTTGATGCTTGTCTTGCTAATCTTTTTCGTGTTTTGCAGAGGTGCCAAGATGCTAACCTTGTTCTGAATTGGGAAAAGTGTCACTTCATGGTCAAGGAGGGCATCATTTTAGGGCACAGTCTTTCAAAAGGGATTGGAGGTGGATAGGGCTAAAATAGCTGCCATTGAACAATTGCCACCTTCTACTAATGTGAAGAGAGTCAGAATCTTCCTAGGGCATGTAGGGTTTTATAGGAGATTTATTTAAAGATTTTTCTAAAATTGTTAAACCCTTGAGTAACTTGTTAGAAAAGGAAGCTAAATTTGTGTTTGATGATGCATGTCTACTAGCTTTTAATACTTTGAAGGAAAGATTGATTTTCTACGCCTATTATTGTTGCAACTGAATGGAGCCAATCTTTTGAAATCAAGTGTGATGCTAGTGACTATGCCTTAGGAGCTGTTTTAGGCCAACGTAAAGATAAAATGTTTAGGACAATTTACTATGCAAGTAGGACTCTTGATAGTACTCTACGTAAATATACTACTACTGAAAAAAAACTGCTAGCTGTCGTGTTTGCCCTTGATAAATTTAGATCATACTTGCTTGACTCTAAAATAGTAGTGCATTCTGACCATGCTGCTTTGAAGTATTTGTTTGATAAGAAAGATTCTAAACCTAGGCTAATGAGATGGATCTTATTATTGCAGGAATTTGATCTAGAATTCAAAGACAGAAAAGGATGTGAAAATGTGGTTGCAGACCACCTGCCTAGGATTGAGAATGGGGATGCTAAATCATGTCCCCCCATTTTTGAGATGTTCCCTGATGAATAGCTGTATTAGGTAAAAGATAGTTTGCCTTGGTTTGCTGACATAGTTAACTATCTTGTAGGAGGACATTTGCCACCTAACATGAACTCTCAACAGAATAAGAGATTCCTGCATAATATCAAATTTTACCATTGGGAGGACCCACTTCTCTACAAGGTTTGTGCTGAAGTATAATAAGGAAATGTGTGCCTCAAGAGGAAGTGGTAAGTATTCTAAATTCATGTCATGCCTCCCCTTATGAAGGTCACTTTGGACCCACTAGAACTACATCTAAGGTGCTCTAGTCAGGTTTTTATTGGCCCTCTCTTTTTAGAGACTGTTACACCTTTGTCAAATCATGTGATAGGTGCCAACATACTGACAATATTTCTAAATATGAGCTTTCAATGAAACCTATCCTGGAAGTTGAGCTCTTTGATGTCTGGGGTATTGACTTTATGGGGCCTTTTCTTATGTCTTTTGATGGCTACCTATATATTCTAGTTGCAGTAGATTATGTATCTAAGTGAGTAGAAGCCATAGCTACTAGGACCAATGATACTCGTTTGTTTTAAAATTCTTGCATAAAAACATCTTCACACGTTTTGGTACATCTATAGCTATTATTAGTGATGAAGGTTCTCACTTTTGCAATAAATTGTTTGAATCCATGATGCAAAAATATAGTGTTAATCATAAAATTGCTACAGCTTATCATCCTTAAACTAATGGTCTTGCTGAGTTATCTAATAGGGAAATCAAGCAGGTTTTGGAAAAGACCGTCAAGACGAATAGGAAGAATTGGGCCCTTAAGCTCGATGATGCATTATGGGCCTACCATACAGTTTTCAAAACCCCAATTGGTACTTCACTGTACAAATTGGTGTTTGGAAAAGCTTGTCACCTACCGGTAGAGCTGGAGCATAGAGCTTATTGGGCCATCAAGAAGCTGAACGTGGATTTTGAGAAGACTGGCGAGAAACGTCTCTTAGAACTCAATAAGATATAAGTAGCGCACTGCTAGATGGCATGACAAAAAAATCACCACACTGACCTTTCTTCCTGGACAACGAGTATTACTTTTCAACCTATGTCTATATTTGTTTCCAGGAAAGCTTAGGACACGATGGTCGAGACCCTTTGTCATTGTCAAGGTGTCCCCACATGGAGCTGTGGAATTACAAAGCGATGATGGGACAATCTTCAAAGTAAATGGTAAACATTTGAAGCATTACATCGAAGATGAAGAACGCCGAATTGAGAACCTTGCTCTAATTGAATAATCCATTGGTTTGGTCTAGCTAAGAGACCTTCAACCAAGCGCTTATTGGGAGGCAACCCAATTTTATCGATTTCTTTATTGTTCTTTTTAGTTTTATTTTCAATAAATCTTTGAGTCACTCAACTTTCATACTTTTCAGGATCTTGGTTCATCACACAAAGTACTCCTTATACCAAGCCTGTTTGGTGGCTTCCCGCTTGCTCCCAGGCTTGTTCTTTCTTGTTGGATGCTCTTATGCATTGAGAACAATGCATGATTCTAAGTCTGTACTCGTACTTTTGTCTGTTCTCTTATCCTGCTATGCATGTTTGTGAAGGTTTTAATGATCATATGCATGTTAATGAAATTTTGAAATTTTTTTAAAATTTTGGAGCTTTCAAAGTTAATGGGAATGTTTAGGGTTGTGTGCTTTGATGTTGATTGCCCTTGATGAGATTCGAATTCGCATGATAGATGACTTTGTGGAAGTAGAATAGCACTATCTTTAGTTGAAGTCATTTAAGTCCCTCTTAAAATTTTCCATATTCTTGAGCAGGTAACCACTTTAATTTAGAATCTTAAACTGAAAAAATAATTAAGTTTGATGTATTTGGTTGTCACTCCGAAAGGCCCCACCGGTTAGAGAGTAGAAATGCATGATAGTTTGTACTCTCAGATTAAGGAAAAAGAAAAGAGTATACATGCCTTCGAGAAAAAGAAAAAGAAGTGCACACAAAATATATGGGCTTTATATGTCGATTTTTTTATGTTAAACTTGTAATGAGTATGCATGGATGGGGGTAAAAAGAGCTGTCTTTGCTATGATCAGTAAGGACACCTGGGAATTGACTAGGTACGAGTCCCTACAATGAATGTGCGAAAGCTAGTGCCCTTAGGTAAAAGAATGCAAGTTTAGGGCCCATGAAAAAAATGTGATTGAATGGCACCTTAGTGGACATATTACTCACTTGAAATGTGTGGATGCTTGAAGATTGGTGCATGAGTTAGAGTAGGGGGAAAACTAAAGAAACCCTCTTAAGTCCCAATTTGAGTTTTAGCATTTTAAATTGAATGATACTTGCACACATACACATGGGAGATGACAAGATTTTGCCTTGAATGACTATAACAATATATATATGCTTGCTTGTTTCTACTTAAGCTCTTAAATGTTATTCTTTGAGACATGAGTCAATTGCTGATAACTTGTAGAAATACGAGTTATTATTGTCTTTCTTTTAGAAAGTAGAGTTTAAATAGAGAATCATGCAGTAGTTGGGGTTAAATTCCATTGATAAATCTCCCTATATGTTTTACTCTTGTGAATTGATGAAGATAATTGTTTTGAAGCTTTTTGAACCTAAAACGCATGCTTTAATGCAAGAACGTAAGCAACCTATGGATGTGTTATCAATCAGAAATGCAAAGCATCGGGAAATCAATCTGAAATGCAAGGCAGCGTAAAATCAAACAAGAATGTTGAGAGATTGTTGGGAGATTGATGTGCTTGATCTGCGGCTAAAGTGGTAGATCTAAATTAAACCGAAAATCACGTGATTAGGCGAGAAAGACGCAAGGCAGCAGTTCAGCCGATTGTAACCCAGTCTCTATAAAAGAGCAGACCTGACGGCTGAAAATGTGGTTGAATCTCTCGGAAGAATTGCTAAGTGACAGCAGAGTTCTCTCCAGACGAAACCGGAGACAAATAGCTTGAGAGATAAGAGTCTTCCCTCCGCCTGACCACTTCACAGCAGACTTCACACTACCATCCCGACGAGCTCAAGAGATTGAGAAGCCATTTCATGCTTTCTATCTATTTCTTACATGTGTTTTAGTTTACAGATATATTTTTTGAAACACTTATTCCGTTCATCAATCTATACATCTTTCATGACTATTCATTTCTTATCATTTTCCATTTGCTGTTTATCATGCATGAGTAACTAACTCTCTTAAGTGTCACAGGTTGTGTTGTCATCTAAATAAAAACCTTAGTTTTTATCTATTTCATCTTGTCAATGGTACTTTAATCTAATACTTATGTCCATCTAGCTAATCGATATAATTAGTAATAATCAGACTGCTCGAGAGAGTAAGTGATTGTGGAACTCAATTGACAGAGCTAAGAAGTGTTATCTAGACATAGAAATAACCTTGGCACTTAACAGTCTCATATGCGTTATAGACATATAGGCATAGCTGTTGACAACCGAGAGAAGAGTCGCTAGTATGAAATAGATCTCACTATGTGTTTCTGAATTTAGATGATGACCAACCCTTCCTTGTTTTTTACCACTCATATACTTCAATTAGTTGAATTTTGCTGTGTCGCATACCTCTCCATCCAATCAAGTTAGCGTAGTTTTACTGCTTTATAGTTTCTTAAACGCATCACTTCTCACCACCTTCTTGAAATGCATGACTTAAATAATCCAACGAATTTTAAAATCTGCATAGTCCATGTGTTCAACCTCGGACTCACCGAGAAAACCTCATTCTTTGCTTATACTTAGGTGAAGAATAGGAAAACTTGACAAATCAGTATCACATAATATTAAGTAGTTTAGCACACAACAAGTTTTTGGAGCTGTTGCCGGGGACTTTTGTATGCACGATCACAACAATTGCACACTTCCTCATCTAAACTCCCTCCATTTGATTCTATTCTTTGCTCGGGACTAGCAAATCTCAAGATTGCGCACCTTCCGTGTTACCGCAAGTGTACGTGTCAAGTTATGATATAAAATGGTTAAGTTCTGAATATAATCCACTGAGGATCCAATTGTGAAGGTTTAAGTTACTTAGCCATTCTAGAATTGAATTAAGTTTATTTGAGGATTTGATCTTGAATTGTGATTTTAGAAAAACTTAAAAAGGAAAGCAAATAAATAAGAAACACAAGAGTCAAAGAGAGTTTAGGGTAATGAATCCTTGTTTACTTCATGCAATATTTTAAGGTTCATGGATTTTATTGCAATTCATATGCTTAAGTCTATAAACATAAATCCGAGTTATTTTCTTTAAAAAACAACATTTTCTCATGCAACTTAATTAATTACTAATTTCTTGAAACCAATACAAATTACATGGCATTAAGAGTAGTCTTTAGCAACTTTGATTGTTAACTTAACTATTTTCATGATAGATTATCAACAATTCATTGTTATAGATCCAATTAGACATACAATTATCTCAACCATACATCTAATCTAACATTCAAGGATGGCCACTCAACAAGAATTAAGCACAATAACAATGAAAAGCATAATCATTACAACAAAACCATGAATAGTCTACAATATCAACATAACTTCATAAACAATTCATCAATATCCTAAAACTAAAGAGTTTAGCCATTCATAGTTTTAAGCAACATGTTCACAACAATATAAGCAAAGAAAGAGTGTAAAGAAAGGGAAACTCTATTGAAAAGAACCTTTTGATTGAAGAGGAACCGCCAAGATGTCCTTGGTTTTCACGTCGAAAACTCGAACGACACTACCACTCTCTCTCGAACTCTTTTATCTTTTTCTTGCCGCTAACTCACTCTTTGAACTCTAATTTTCTCTTAATTCTCTTCTTCTTCTGTCTTTTGGTGTCTTGATTGATGTCTAGAGTTGCTGGAAATGCTCTAATTTATAGAGTTGGCCACCAAAATTCTTTCTAAAAATGTAGATTTTTCAAATTAGAAAAGATGGCGTCGCGGTGCTGACCAACATCGAATGGTGGCACCGCGGTGTCGTGCGTCATAAAAACCTACTCTCGATGTCGTGCCGTGACGACGCGTCGGAGCTACTGCGCTGAAGTCGGAGGCTGCTCTCGGGAAAAAGCATCGCAAGACTGCCCTGTTTTTGGTAATTTTGTGAATTTCTTCTCTTGTCCACTGGATTTTGGTTCGATTTGGATATTTTGGCTTTCAATTCTAGTTTTCTTTACTTTGACCTGAAAACCACTAGCAAACAAGTAAAATCTAATATAAACTTCCTCAATTTAAGAGAATAAAAAACATTTTCAAGCGCTTTTCAAACAACTGTATCAGGTGAAAGATAGTTTAGCTTAGTTTGCTGACATAGTTAACTATCTTGCAGGAGGACATTTGCCACCTGACATGAACACTCAACAAAGGAAGCGATTTCTACATAATGTCAAGTCTTACCATTGGGAGGATCCACTTCTATATAAGGTTTGTGTTGATAGTATGATAAGGAAATGTGTGCCTCAAGAAGAAGTGGTAAGTATTCTCATGCCATGCCTCCCCTTATCGAGGTCATTTTGGACCCACTAATATTGCACCTAAAGTACTTCAGTCAGGTTTTTATTGGCCTTCTCTTTTTAAGGATTGTTATACTTTTGTCAAATCATGTGATAGGTGCCAAGGTACTGGCAATATTTCTAGACAACATGAGCTTCCCATGAAACTTATCTTGGAGGTGGAGCTCTTTGATATCTGGGGTATTGATTTTATGGAACCTTTTCCTATATCTTTTGATGGCTACCTATATATTCTAGTTGCAGTTGATTATGTATCTAAGTGGGTAGAAGGCATAGTTACTAGGACCAATGATGCTCGCACTGTTTTAAAATTCTTGCATAATAACATATTTACACGTTTTGGTACACCAAGAGCTATTATTAGTGATAAGGGCTCTCACTTTTCCAATAAATTGTTTGATTCCATGATGCAAAAGTATAGTGTTAATCATAACATTGCCATAGATTATCATCCTCAAACTAATGGTATTGTTGAGCTATCTAATAGGAAAATCAAGCAGGTTTTGGAAAAGACCGTCAAGATCAACAAGAAGGATTGGGCTCTAAAGCTCGATGATGCTTTGTGGGCCTACTATACAGCTTTTAAAACTCTAATAGGTACTTCACTGTACTGGTTGATGTTTGGAAAAATTTGTCACTTACCGGTAGAGCTCGAGCATAGAGCTTATTGGGCCATCAAAAAGCTGAACATGGACTTTGAGAAAGTTGATGAGAAGCGCCTATTGGAACCCAACGAAATGGAGGAGTTTCGTGCTCAAGCTTATGAGAATGCCAAACTATACAAGGAGCGCACTGCTAGATGGCATGACAAAAAGATCACCCCATGGACCTTTCTTCCTGGACAAAGAGTTTTACTTTTCAACTCACGTTTACATTTGTTTTCAAGAAAGCTTAAGACATGTTGGTCGGGTTCCTTTGTCATTATGAAGGTGTCCCCACATGGAGCCATGGAGCTACAAGGCAATGATGGAAAAACCTTCAAAGTGAATGGTCAACGATTAAAGCACTACATTGGTGATGAAGAACGCCGAATTGAGAATCTTGCTTTCAGTGAATGATCAATTGGTTCAGTCTAGCTAAGAGACCTTATAGCAAGCCTTTATTGAGAACAACCTTATTTTATTGCTTTCTTTGTTTTTCTTCTTTATTTTATCATAGAGTCACTCATATGCTTTCTTATTTTTCAAGATCATGGTTCATCACAAAAAGTACTCTTTCCACCAAGCCCGTTTGGTGGCTTCCCGCTTGCTCTCAGGCTTGTTCTTTCTTTGTTCAATGCTCTTATGCATTGAGGACAGTGCATGATTCTAAGTTTGAGGTGGGAGGTGTCACTCGTACTTTTATCTATTTTCTTATCCTGTTATACATGTTTGTGAGGTGTTAATGATCATATGCATATTAATGAAATTTCAAAAAATACATTTTGGAGCTTTTAAAGATATTGGGAATGTTTTTATGGTTGTGTGCTTTGATGTTGATTGCAAATGATGAGATTCGAATTTGCATGATAGAAGACTTATTGTGGAAATAGGAAAGCACTATCTTGAGTTAAATTCATTTAAGTCCCTCTTAAAATCTCTTATATTCTTGAGTACGAAGCCACTTTAATTTAGAATCTTTAACTGAAAAAAAAAGG
Source organism: Citrullus colocynthis (assembly GCA_031780015.1). Taxonomy (NCBI): domain Eukaryota; kingdom Viridiplantae; phylum Streptophyta; class Magnoliopsida; order Cucurbitales; family Cucurbitaceae; genus Citrullus; species Citrullus colocynthis. The sequence goes on from QLSR01000369.1 coordinate 160,182, forward strand.
ATTAAGTTAGGCATATTTGGTTGTCACTCCAAAAGGCCCCACCGGTTAGAGAGTTGAAATGCATGATGGTTTGTAATCTTAGACTAAGGAAAAAGAAAAGAGTATACATGCCTTTGAGAAAAAGTGTACACAAAATATATGAGGTTTACATGCCTATCCTTTTAATAAGTATGCATGGATGAGGGTAAAAGGAGTTGCCTTTGTTGTGATCAGTAAGGACGCCTAGGAATTTACTAGGTACAAGTTCCTACAGTGAATGTGTGAAAGCTAGTACCCCTAGGTAAGAGAATGCAAGTTTAGGGCCCATGAAAAATGTGATTGAATGACACCTTAGTGGACATATTACTCGCTTGAAATGTGTGGATGCTTGAAAATTGGTGCATGAGCTAAAGTAGGGGAAAAACTAAGGAAACTCTCTTAAGTCCCAATTTGCGTTTTAGCATTTTGAATTAAATGAGGCTTGCACACACACACATGGGAGGTAGCAAGATTTGGCCTTGAATGACTATTCCAATATAGATATGCTTGCATGTTTCTACTTGAGTTCTTAAATGCTATTCTTTGAGACATGAGTCTTTAGCACACTTTTCGTTTAAACTCCCTTTATTTGATTCTACTCTTTTCTTGGGACTAGCAAATCTCTAAGTTTGGAGTGGTGAAAAGCACTTGAAAAGTGTTTTTCTTCTCTTAAATTAAGGGAGTTTCTATTAGATTTCACTTGTTTATTAGTGATTTTTAGGCTAATATAAAGAAAACAAGAATCAAAAGCCAAAGGAACCAAACCAAGCCAAAATCAGGTGAAAAAGAGAAAAGAATCACAAAAATTCCAAAAATAGGGCACTGCCGCGTCACTAGCTCGGCGCTGCCACGACACATTTTCCCGAGAGCATCAGTCAAGCAAGCGTAGCAGAGCTGGCGTGGCGTTGCAGCTCAGCACTGAGAGTAGGATTGAATGACGCACAATGTCGCAACACCATCTCACAGCGCAGTGGCGCCACCCTTTTATGTCGGTCAACGTAGTATTACGTCTGATTCTATGTTTTATTAATCTATCAAGTTTTCCTATTCTTCACCCAAGTATAAGCAAAGAATGAGGTTATCTTGCAAACACAGGGATTATGCAGATTCTAGAATTTGTAGTTTATTTAAGTCATGCGTTTAATAAAAGTGATGAAAAGTGATGTGTTTGACTAACTACAAAGCAGTAAAACTATCCTAAAGTGATTAAGTGGAGAGGTCTACGACACAGCAAAATCCAACTAATTGAGTTGTGTGAATGGTAAAAACAGGACTTGGGTTGGTCTCTAAATTCAGAAACACATAGGTAAATCTATTTCATTCCAACGACTATTCTTTTGGTTGTCAGCTGCTGTGCCTATATGTCTATAACGCATAGGAGAGTGTTAGGAGCCAATGTTATTTCTATGTCTAGATAACACTTCTTTACTTTGTCAATTGAGTTCCACAATCACTTACTCTCTCGAGTAGTCTGATTATTACTTCTTATATCGATTAGCTAAATGGACATAAGCATTAAATTAAAAGTGCAATTGATAAGATAAATCAGATAAAAACTAAGGTTCTCATTTAGATGATAACACAACTCGTGACCCTTAAGAGGATTAGTTACTCATGGATGGTAAATAACAAACGGGAAGTGATAAGAAATGAATAGCCAATAAAGGTGTATAGACTGATGAATGGAATAAGGTTTTCAGAGAGTTCAATTTCTTGTTTATAACTAAAACACAAATAAGAAAGAGATAGAAAGCATGAAATAGCTTCTCAATGTCTTGAGCTCGTCGGTGTGGAAGTGTGGTTCCTACTGTGAAGTGGTCAGATGGAGGGAAGACTCTTCTCTTTCAAGCTATTTGTCTCCGGTTATCGTCTGGAGAGAACTCTACTGTCACTTAGGAATTCTTCCAAGAAATTCAACAACCTTTTCAGCCTTCAGATCTGCCCTTTTATTGATGTTACGTTGCAATCGCTGGCAAATCTCGGTGATTGGAGGCTAAATTACTGCTTTGCGTCTATTTCGCCTAATTGTGATTTTCGATTTAATTTAGATCCACCACTTTAGCCGTAGATCAAGCACATCAATTTCCCAACAATCTCTCAAGATTCACCTCTGATTTTTCGTTGCCTTGCGCTTCTGATTGATAACGCGTCCGTGGATAGCTTGGGTTCCTACATTAAAGTATGCGTTTTAGATTATAAAAGCTTCAAAACAATTATCTTCATCAATTTACAAGAGTAAAACGCATAGGGAGATTTATCAACATAATTTAACTCAACTACTACATTATTCTCTATTTAAACTCTATTTTTTCTAAAAGAAAGACTATAATAACTTGTATTGTTACAAGTTATCAGCCGCAGCACCAGCTTTCCTTTTTTGAAAAATTTACAATTTTGGAATAAAATTTGGGCGGCTAAGTTTACGAATTGAAGGGTTTCCAGCAACCCTAGTTACAGAGAACAACACAATACAGAGCCTCAAAGAGTGAGTTGTCTGCAAGGAAGAGAGAAGAGAGTTTGAGAGAGAGTTGGTGTCGTTCGAGTTCCTGACGTGAAGATTAAGGACATCTTGACGGTTCCTCATCAATCAAGAGCTTCTTTACAATAGAGTTTTCCTTTCTTTACACTCTTTCTATGCTGAACTTGGTTTTGAACATGTTGCCTAAAGCTGTGAGTGGCTAGACTCTTTAGTTTTAGGGTATTGATGATTTATTTATAAAATTATGTTGATACGGTAGACTCTTCATGGTTTTGTTGTAATGAATATGCTTTTCATTGTTATTGTTCTTAATTCTTGTTGATTGGCCATGATTAAATGTTAGATTAGATGTATGATTGAAATAATTGTATGTCTAATTGGATCTATAACAATGAATTGTTGTTAATATATCATGCGAATAATTAGGTTAACAATGAAAGTTGCTAAAGAATACTCCTAATGCCACGTAACTTATGTTGGTTTCAAGATGTTAGAAATCAATTAGGTTGCATGAGAAAATGTTGTTCTTTTATAGAAAATAACCCGAAATTATGTTTGTAGACTGAAGCATATGAATTGCAATAAAATCCATGAATTTTAGGATGTTACATAATGAATTAAACAATGATTCAATACCCTAGAACTCTCTTTGACTCTTGTATTTCAACTTTACTTGCTTTCCTTATTAGTTTTTCTTAAAACACAACTTGAAGTCAAATCCTCAAATAAAATTAATTTAATTCTAGAATAGCTAAGTAATCTAAACTTTACAATTGGATCCTCAGTGGAACGATATTCGAAACTTAACCGTCTTATATTATAACTTGACCTGTACACTTGGGGTAACACAAAAAGTGCGCATCAAGTTGGTAACCTAGTTCGATGATAACTACCTACGTCTGGGGGCAGTGTGCCCTTGAAAGATATTCCACTAATATTACGAAGTTAAGCAATTACAACAAAGCACTTATCTGAAAGGTAATAATATCTACGGTGACTCTTGTTCAGCTTAACTAACTAGATCTTGAGGCTCTCCCTGGGTGCGAGACTCCCTTTCATGATTACTTAGGCTCTCCCTAAGTACGGCAATATTAGTAACTTGAGATTCTGTCTGCAACAGCACGTGAAACTCCCTCTCGCTGTAAGTATCTTTCACTGGAATCAGTAAACTCCCTTCAATGAAGATTCTTTGGATCCCCTAAGATAAGAAACTCCCTTTTCTCAATATAAGGTCTCAGGTTCCTCCTAAGACCGATAACTCTACAAGTTGATAGTAAGCCTCAAAATTCTCCCAAGACGCCACTCAAACTGATCTGCATTCAGTCCTAGAGGGACAAGCATGTTCAATGGATATGTATGTTTCATAAAACAATAATATAGAAAACTACACAGCATCAACAAGCAAAAATCTTTTCAATACAAGAACGACTTGCCTTAATCAGACTCACCAAACACCATATATAGAGCAAATTCAATAAAGGAAAACAATGTTGAAAATGGAAATAAACGCCAGAGATTGAAAAGGAATAATATTAAAAAAAATAATATCTGTAGAAAAATAATATCGAGAACAATAAGATCTTCTGACTCATGCACAACATGTTACAACACAAACAGTGATAACAACCTACTTTAATAAATAGAAGAGGCAATCATAGAACTACAACATAATGTACAATTAAATGCATGATTACTATATAGATTTCATTAATTATAATATAACCTATAAGGGTTATATTATGTTTTAATGAAAAGAATATGCATATAATATGACAATTATTAATTAGGATATAATGTTATATTTAGTTAATAATAAGGAAAATTATTATAAATAGAAAATATATTAAACTATTTATAAATATAGAAAATTTTCATTGTCTATCAGCAATAAGTTGCGATAGACTTCTATCGCTTGAGTGATAGAAGTCAAGCGATAGACGTCTATCGTGGTCTATAGGTGATCAACAATTAAATTTTTCTATATTTATAAATAGTTTGGTCCATTTGCTATATTTGAAAACAACCTTAATAATAATACCATAGAAATGCATATAATAAGTTTATATTATTAGTAAAAGTATAAGAGTTATATTGTATGATTAACGAATGTAAAACTTAAAATAAGATTGCATGCTAATATAATATAATTAGGGTTTTAACAAAGATGAAATTAATTATTTTGTTTTAAATAGTTTAAAATAAATGGTATTTAACTTATTTTTCATTTCATTTCTAATAAGCTCAAATTTAGAATAAATCTTTTATTTTATTTTAAATAGGTTTAAAATGAAAAAAAATAAAAGATTAATAATAAAATGTTGCCTAAAAGAGAACTCGATCTAGAAAGGTTCTGTCTAGAAATGGGGTATTTAAGCTTACCGTAATTAAAGGAACACCTCTATCTAGGAACCGACCTCGAAGTTGAACTAGTCAATATTTGATTAAACATGCATTAGTTTATTAAAGAATTATGACAAACTATCCAATATAAGTGTTATATTGGTAAAATTATATTCACTTAGCACTACAACAAAAATAGGCTTCTATGACTCTAAAAAACAGTCATTACCACATTTCTTGACTCTTTTTTTTAGTCATTTAATCGCCCATCATCTAAAGTGTATAGATGACACATGAGAAATCAGTCATCGTTGATGGTTTCATGACTTGTAGTCACAGTCAACAATAAATATATATTGACATTTATTACAAATCATGGAAACAATTTTTATGACAATTTTATACCGTCATTAAAAAATCAAAATGTTGACTTTTTTCTGTCAAATAAAGAGTTACGTTGACATTACACTTTCTGTCATCGCAAAAAAAATAATGACACATTTAAAATGTCAATAATACATTAATTATGACATTTTTTTAAGGTCATCTAATTACATACCATGACTTTTGTCAGATATCATAGAAACCATTACCACGATACACGTTATTACACCCGTGTTTCATACATGTTAATACACCTGTGTTTCCTTCAGTTTCAACACAAAATTTGTACACAAACATAAAAAGTAACTTTCATATATAATAATATAGTTCCAATTGTTAATACAAGAAAGCTAGCTAGTAATCAAACTCTAGGTACATCATTTACAAATTCAGTACTTACAACTAAGTGTTGGCATAATACCAAAAAATATATATACAACACCTATTTAAATATCTTGGTTGGTGGGCTTCCTTGCTCCAATGGCATTGTCCAGGAACCTTATAAAAAAAAAACATTCATTTTAGAATTTGACTCAATACAAGTAAGCTTCGATGAACACTTTCAAACAAAAATTATGCATAGGATCACAATATAGCCACATCAATATATACTATATCACATTATAATCTCACTTTTGTTACTTAATAACATGAATAACCTCCAAATTTAACTTATACACTACACTACTAGAAAGAATAAGGGTTAATTGAATTGATTGCTTCGTTGAGGAAGAGGATGAGGATGAAGAGGAGGATGAGGAGCAGGGGGGGGGGGCAAGTGAACATAATACAAAATAACAAAACAAATGTATAATTTAAATACTCACATTAGTCTAACTATCCACAACATAGACAATTTCAACGTCAATCAATGCCAATAACTATTTTGAACCAATTGTAATAACTATTAGGGAATTTTCCACAACATAAACAAATCCAGTGTCAATCGATGCCAATAACTATTTCGAAAGAATTCTAATAACTATAAAAAGAAATTAAGCCTACCTAAATCTAGTAATGTGAGCCAATATTTGAACTGAGGTCTTGACAATATAAACCAATTGAAATAAACAAATAATTGTAGGTTATATGATATATACCTCTTAAGCACCAAAAAAGACTGCAACTTCAAAACTTCTTTCTCCGACCTACTTCTTCCACATAACATTGTTCTGAAAATATTGAAATACGAACTACAAATAAGATAAACATAGAAGAGTAAGAGTCAACCAAAATTATAAAGTTTAATAACAAGATCAACATAATACAAATCCAACAATTACGACATTTCCATCACCCCCATTTTACCTTTTTGCGTATCATTTTGAAAGTTTTTTCTCTGATTCGATGACAAAAAATCACTTCTGATGTTACCCAACCATAGACAATATCATGTGTCATGCCAACCTTTTCCAAACAAAAAATATAAATGTTAATATAAGACTAGTGATGGAGTTATATAACAGATCAAACACACCAGAATTCTACAATACCTCCAAAAAAACGACGACATTTAACGATCATATCTATACCAGTTTAATTCATGCTTCAACTCCACAAAAGGTATTTCGCAAATGCATTCAATTCTATATTGAGTAACAAAATATAAGTACTCCATCCACAAAAAAAAGTTCTGTTTTCTCCAGACTCCAACAACTATTACCGCCACAAAACCTATGCGAAGAACATGTGCGATCCCACATACTCTGCCCACTCAATTCGTACCACATCAATGTCATCTCGTGAGTATGTACGTGGCGCACCTTTCATCTATAAACAAAGAAGGCCAAATAAACTCGAAGCACTAAATACGTAACTTCAATTTGTATGAATTTGTAATACGTACTATATCTAAAATTGATGTGGTTCCTGATAATATTATCTCACGCATGTATCGCATGACATAATATCCACATACAACCCCACCGGATTGCTTAGGGCACTGTTTGTATGAAATGCAAAACACACGTTAAGTCAATTTTGTACATATTTATTGGATAAGCTATGTTATGTTATGTACAAAATAGCATACCTTAATTGATTTCCAACTAAGCTTTTTCTTCTTAGGGTCAACAATCTTGCAAGGCCTACAAATGGCTTTAAATGTAACATGTCTCTTTATGTATTCATACTAGTTAAAGTTGTGAAATGCTAGCTATAACATACGTACATGCCTATCACACTGATGATATCTTGGTCGAGTCGATTTTTTAAAGGGTCCATCCAAAATATGCTACTTTTCGAATGATCAATAATGATCAAAGTCCAATGATTCCAACAAATTTAAAGAATCACAAAAAATCATATACAGTGCTCAAAATATAGTATAATGCATTTTATACAACATACCCAGAATTGTAAGGGAAGATGAGAAGTTGATTATCCAATCCTGCCATTCTCGAGGACAACAATTGAGCTCGAGATTCTTTGTTGGTTGAGATTGAGATGAAACCAACATCTAAAAACTTATACAAACTCAAAGTCTTTGATTTCTCCATTAGTTTGTATAAGTACCTGTAATATCAATAAAACTTTATACAGTACTGAATATGTCTATTTTAATACTAAACCATGATATAGTAAGATTACTTACATCATATACGCATCAATACAAGGAGTGCATATTGGGCGCATATAACAAAAATCTCGTAAGACCTCAACCAAAATACAGCACTTGCGGTGGATTCCAAATACTTCCATCGGTACAGTGATTTGAATTGACGATCCAATGTATTCAAGTTCACGGAGTAAACAGCGTAAAGCAACCGGTGAACTTTGAATGGGAGTCATTGATAGAACTCCTAAACATTTATTTGAATTTTTTCCCTCCTACTATCAACAAATAGTGTAACATGAGAATAAATTACTTATATAGAATAAGAACCAACAAGGATGGAAAAGGTTACCTTTTCATTATCAATTATCACAAGATCCCGTGGCCATAGCAAGTGTGAGCCTACTTCTTGAGACAACAAATTTTCTTCTCCCTTTGTTGGTATTGGGACAGAACAATCACCATGAACAACTACGTCAAGTGAAACCTTCACATTATCACTATTAACGTTATAGTCAAATATGGTCCCCTCTCCGACGACATTATTTTTAGATCCGATCGCCAACAAACAAGAAGTTCCATCCTACCATGAGTAAGTTGAAATGTAACCGTTAATGTTTACTAACGTATATTATGTAGAATATATACTAGATTAAAGTGAAAAACATACCTTAATCGGCTTTGGGGCGACAGATTGGCTTGAGTTCTGTTGTTTACGTTCATCCACCTGTAGGGAATAAACGAACTTACATTACATATATTATTGTCAATGCATATTACATGAGATTCCTTGAGGTACAAGATAGACATGAAACCTCTTCTTTTTCAACCTTCACTTCAACATATTGATCACTTCCCGTGTGCTTCAACAATTTTGCCTTCGCCTGGATTAAAAATTTCATTTTCGGATGAATTATTATTGTGAAGTTTATGAAAAACTACTTAGGAGATGAATTGAAACACATTAACCTGGTCATTCTTATTTTCTGCTTCACCACTTTCTTCAATATCTCTTGGAGAATCATCCTTTTTTCCTATCCGTGAAGTCTTCTTCTGGTCCAATAATCCTTTCTTGACCTGAAAAAAAATTCTATGGTATTAAATATTTAACATCTACATTAACACATTGAGTACAGTGAATAGGTGCCACATTTGACCTTTTCATGCTGGAAACAGGTTCACCGTCTCCTTCTTTAATGTCTTCTGAAGAACCATCCTTGTTTGAACACTTGGTTAGATTTTTTTGTTTTCTAAGTTCTTCTTCCAACTCTTTTATACGTGCAGTCATCTTCGCCTTCTCATCTGCGTCAAATGTAACTTTGTCTTCCTTCTTCACTTGTTTTGGTGTATAAAAATATTTACTGGGCATGATAAACTTACCCAATCCTCTAACTACTCCTGGAGGATCTTTGCTCCCCAACGCTTGTGATAGGATATCTCCACCCGTAGATATGTTGTCACTTTCGACATTATGAGTGACCAACATTTCATCCTATTGAAAAGAAAAAATCAATATTTAATGATAATGGCATGAAGTATAGGTAGTCAACAAATACTTACTATATGATTGACCACTCCTTGCGTTTGCTTGTCTGGAATTTTTCCCTCTCGATCCATCCGAGCTCTTTTCCATAAAACGAATCGCTTAGTTAGATCCTCATTTGGTAACGACTCCTTCTGCACCAATAACAAACCATCTCACATGAATTTGGATTCAAATGTAATATGTAGGTCGTATAAAAAAATAAATAGTAGTGAATTAGTATCTTACCAGCTCTTCCGAAAGATGTGCATACCCCTTCCGCGACATTCGATGATTATACATGTGTTTTTTCCTCTTTGCTCGGTTCTTACTATTGACCACCTTAATAAAATTACACAATAAACTGTCATAATGATACTTTGCAGCTGCAATGTAAGTGAATACAAAGTTTGAATGTTTCTAACAACAATACTTACTTCGAACTCTTCCTTAAGCCGAAAACTGACAAACGCATCCCAATGTTCTTGTTCAATATGGGAATACTCAATCGGGGGACATTTTAATTTCTCTAGATCATCCTTAAATGGCCTTATATACTTCGTAGTCAAAGCATATTTGAATTGGCGGAAACAAATGCCCGTAGTTTGCATGATATTCTTTTTCGATCTATGGTCAACAACAAATCCACCCTACGAATCCACACCAAATGTTATATGTTAATGAAAGCAAATAAAATCTAAATACCATTTAAGGATTATGTTTATACCTGAATGAGGTCCCAAATCTTTTCTTTTATCTCCAATGGCACTGCTTTCCAACTATTGTATGTAATTGGAACATGGGATCGGACGGACGTTCCTATGAAACTTTTCATTTTTACTGCATTGGACCCAATTGGCTGACCATTCTCATTGTATTGCACCACTCTTCTATGATCTTCACTGTACACACGAGTGATCTCATGCATTCCACTAGGTCCTCTGGTTTTCTTTCTCTTAATTTGACCATCTATAACCGGGGAATCTGCAACACTATCATGTTCATCATCAACTATATCGTCTAAGTCATTGCCTTGTGCATCGTTGAATGTATCATCCATCGAACGATCCAACTGCTCGTCTTGTGTATCATCAATCGTATCATCCATCTATTCACTATGATTTTTGTAAAGGTAGAGAAAATTGACAGTTACTAGTATAATTACAACGATACATTAAATAATAATTAATAATATGATTTATAATAGTACATTAAATAGCATTTAATAATGTGATTACAAGAGTACATTAAATAACGGCTAATAATAGGATTACATTAGTGCATTAAATAAAAGGTCCATTAATAATAAGTGACACATTTCCCACTGAAAATTAAGGAAGCATATCCGTTGGAGCGATCCCTTCTTCCATTAACAATAACCTACGAGATAAATAAGAAAATCTATGAACATTAAAGGAAAACAAATAAGAACTGAAAACAATCGCGTTATTTAGATGTACATACTTGATAAACTTTCAAGTGTCAACCCATGTGCCTTCGCAATCATCTCTTACATATGGAATATCAGGTTCGTCTATATCAGTTGGTGATGTGCATTTTGCAACTGAAGGACAGTCCAAAGAAGTATCTCCAAGCTCGTCATCATAACATGTATCAGCAAAATCCTTTTCAGGTGGTGTGATAACAATTGACCATTGTGCGTCAATAGGATCCTCTATATAAAACACTTGCCTTGCTTGGGTGGCTAGGATGAATGGATCCGAAGTATGTCCTATACGATTGAGTTTCACCAATGTAAATCCAAGATCGTCAATTCACACCCCATTTTGGTTTTCAACCCAGTCACACTTAAATAATGTAATTAATTTCCCATATCTCTTGAATAACCCCATAAAAAGACATGTCTGATACAATCAGATTCCTATCTTTTGCACTGGACACTTGCATTGTTGTGGCAACTAATGTAACCCCACTATTTTGGATAGTGTGACCCTTGTCGCAAGATTGGGTGCTATAACTACACCCATTAATCCTATAACCCTCAAATGTCATCAATCCTGGGTTAGGGCCATGTGCCAACCAACGCACAGTTGAAGAAACCGGTTTTCTATCATGTATTTCCTGCATCACCTATTATTAGAGGCAGACATTTCATTCAGTGTGCGACTAGATTTAATGGATATAGCAAAAAATGGGGAATGAAAATTAAATACCTCATCGCGTATCCAACTAGCAAACGATTGATTGTGTTCATTTTGTAACCACTTTTCATTATTTGCTTTCCTTGGATTTTGTACCTTTAAATACTCCAGATGTTGTCTACAAAATGTACTAAATTTTAGGTGATAATACATTCAAATTAGATGATTAGGGAATTGTAATATACTAACATTCTATACGATTGTACTTCTTTAGTGTTCTCAAGTACATATAGATGTGCTTGCTTTAGTTCCTCTACGTTGGGTCTAACATGACATCCAGCTGATAAAGGTTTATCAATGCGCGTCTCTTCTCGTCTCTTAAATGAACCAAGCCCAGCGGAATCTAACCCAGATAAGAATTCAGAACAAAATTCAACAGACTCCTCACATATGTGTGCTTCCGCAATGCAACCTTCCGGTCTATTTCTATTTCTTACATAACTTTTCAACACTTTCATATACCGTTCAAATGGATACATCCATCGTAGGTAGATGGGCCCACAAAGCTTCACTTCTCTTACAAGGTGAACAGTGAGATGCAACATTATTGTGAAGAAAGAAGGTGGGAAATCCTTCTCAAGTAGACACAATGTAACAACTATATCCTCTTGCAGCTTATCTAACTCTGGTACCCGCACACTCTTGGAGCATATTGCATTGAAGAAGAAACATAATCTAGTAATAGCATACCTCACGTTTTTAGGTAGCACTGAACGTAATGCAATCGGAAGGAATTGTTGCATTAAAACATGACAGTCATGTGATTTCACGCCATTAAGTTTCAAGTCTTCTAACGAGACCAGACTTCTAATATTAGAGGAATAACCTTCAGGAACCTTTATTCCAGATAAAGTCTTACAGAAACGATACTTATCTTCTTTCGATAATCTATAACACGCTGCAGGAATATACATTCTACTCCCTCGACGTACAGGAGCTAATTCAGGCCGAAGGTTCATTTCAACTAAGTCAAGTCTACTACTCATTCCATCTTTATTTTTTCCTGGAACCTCCCGTAACGTACCTATGATATTCATGCACACATTCTTTTCGATGTGCATTACATCAAGACAATGTCTGACATGCAACTCTCTCCAATAAGGCAATTCAGAAAATGCAGGTCTTCTTTTCCAGTAGTTATCTGAAGCTAAGTCATTCAATTTCTTGCCACACTTCTTTCCACTAGGAAAACTTAGGTCCTTCAATTTATTGTAGATCTCCGCACCTAACATTGGGTGTGGAGGACTTCCATTCTCTTGCTTACCATCGAAGGCTTTTTTTTGTCTTCTGTACGAGTGATGTCTTGGCAAAAATTTTCTATGGCCCATGTATACATTTTTTTTCCCATGATGTAACCTGGTTGAATTGGTATCCTCTCCACATACTGGACAAGCTTTATACCCTTTCACAGTACAACCACATAAATTTCCATACGCGGGAAAATCATTAATAGTCCACAATAGGACTGCTCGCAGAGTGAAAGACTCTTCTTTGTATGCATCAAAACATTCAACTCCAACTTCCCACAAAAGCTTCAAATCCTCAATCAACGGAGCTAGGTACACATTAATATCATATCCTGGTTGTTTCGGCCCTGATATCAACATTGACAACATTAAAAACTTCCTCCGCATACACAACCATGGAGGAAGGTTGTACACTGTAATAATGACTGGCCAACAACTGTATTTAGTACTAAGATCTCCATATGGGTTGACTCCGTCTGTGGATAAACCCAAACGAAGATTTCTTGGTTCTAAACCAAAAGCTGGCCATAGGTGATCTATTAACCTCCAGGAGGGAGAATCAGCTGGGTGTCGCATAATACCGTCTACCTTCCTATCTGTAGCATGCCAACACAAGTTCTTTGCATGTTCAGCGCTCTTGAACATCCTTATAAACCTTGAAACAATTGGAAAGTACCACAACTATTTAGCAGCCACTCCTTTTTTCTCTTCTTTCGAGTTCTTAAGAACCTTCCATCTCGATAGATTACATGTAGGACATTGGGTGCTGTTTGCATACTCTTTTCTATATAAGCAACAATCATTTGGACATGCATCTATTTTTTGGTAACTTAAACCTAGGGCACCTAATGTTTTTTTAGCTTCATACATAGAATTTGGCATCTCATTCTTCTCAGGTAGGAATTCACTTATTATAGATAGTAATTCAGAAAAGCTTGAATTACTCCATCCAAATCTAACCTTTAGGTTATACAATCTGACAAGTGCTGACAACTTCGTAAATCTTTTACATCCCGGGTATAATGGCTTTTTAGCATCGTCAAACATAGTGTCAAAGATATTTGGTGCACCAGGAAGTTGATCATGAGCAGTTTGAACCATGTCAATTACGTTAAACAAATCGTACTCATCCTCATAGTTTTCATTTAACACAGGATGAGAATTGTTGTTAACATTGTGTGTGGCTAAATCTTCCCCATGCCAAAACCATAACTTATAACTTTGATCAATTCCATTGACATATAAATGATCCCTAACTATCGAAACATCCTTAGATATACGATTTCCACATTTTAAGCATGGGCATCGAATGGAATTGGAACCATTGCCATGACGCAAACCAAATTCAATGAAAGTTTTAACTCCAACCTCGTATTCTTTAGATAATCTACTTTTGACCATCCATGATTTGTCCATCACATAATATTAGGGAATTAAGAACTTGTTAATTTCCCCTCCCCCAAAAAAGAAACCTGATGATAAGATCATAATGTTAGACAATAACTTCTATCAAGTCCATCTACAGTCGTCAATGCCATTTCTTCATAGAAAGTTATAAATGGCAATCTAATTCAAGAAGTTAACTTAGCTAGGTAGCATGCTTTCGATATGCACAACCGATTAAAAAGAAATGAGAATTGGATACATGCACAATTCGTATCTCAAAGTTTCTAAAAGGACACCTAAGCATGGCTTCTCAGCTCAAAACAAAGACAAAAAGTGCCGAAGTGACAGTTCCAACCTCAGCTCGTCTTACACAGTGCATACAAATTGACATACATACTATTCCATAAATGACACAAGTTAAGTTAGCTAGGTAGCATGCTTTCGATATGCACAACCGATTAAAAAGAAATGAGAATTGGGTACATGCATAGTTCGTATCTCAAAGTTTCTAAAAGGACACCTAAGCATGGCTTCTCAGCTCAAAACAAAGACAAAAAGTGCCGAAGTGACAGTTCCAATCTCAGCTCGTCTTACAGAGTGCATACAAATTGACATACATACTATTCCACAAATGACACAAGTTAAGTTAGCTAGGTAGCATGCTTTCGATATGCACAACTGATTAAAAAGAAATGAGAATTGGGTACATGTACAGTTCGTATCTCAAAGTTTCTAAAAGGACACCTAAGCATGGCTTCTCAGCTCAAAACAAAGGCAAAAAGTGCCGAAGTGACAGTTCTAACCTCAGCTCGTCTTACAGAGTGCATACAAATTGACATACATACTATTCCACAAATGACACAAGTTAAGTTAGCTAGGTAGCATGCTTTCGATATGCACAACTGATTAAAAAGAAATGAGAATTGGGTACATGCACAGTTCGTATCTCAAAGTTTCTAAAAGGACACCTAAGCATGGCTTCTCAGCTCAAAACAAAG
>QLSR01000369.1:188073-200094 GCA_031780015.1 Citrullus colocynthis
TTTATAGGATTTATTGTTCATATTATATGATTTCTTTGCTGAACTTTAATGGATATTTGATGGCATGTTGTTAAATAATATCTTTTATATATTTCAAGGTTATGTTAATTCCCTCACATCTATTTAATTTTGAAATATTGGTATAAAAGAAAAATTATTACATGGGGAAGTACCTTGGACACCATATTAATGGTAGTGTAATTTCAGATTTGTTCTTAATTGGGAAATGTTCTCAAAATCCTATTGTCAATTTATGAATTCTTTGTAAATTATGTGATTGGTGAATTATAATTAGAGAGCACGTATATTTATCTCCTAATAGACATATTATATGTCAAACCTAGAAGATAAATGATATGACAAGATAAAACAACAACATATGGGATGTTGAGTCAATTGAAACACATTCAAAAAGTGTGTTTTTAGGCTTAAAATTTTGTTAGTTTTATTATTAATTTGTCTTTGATGCATTCAAGCATTTGACTAGAACAAACTATTTTAAGATTAAAATAACGAAAATATCTATATAATAGGTCAAAGTTTAACCCAGGGCAAGAGAATGAGTCAAAGTTGACGAATAGTAGTGAATTAGGGCAAAAAGAGGCATGAAAACTGCATGAGTGGCACTTTTCCTCTTCTTTAAAACGTGTCGTTCATGATTTGGTCATAACTTTTGATTCAAGTGGCCATTTTAAGCCAATGACCACTTGTTTTCTTCATTTTTTTAATGCTCTATCCATTTACCACATTAGATTTTTTTATTTCATTTTACCTATTTTCCAAAATTAAGTAAAATATTGTCGGTATTTGTCTATTACTTATCCTTTTAGAAATCTAAATCCTACATAGTTTTGAAAAATATTTGCCTATTGAGGGTTTATTTTTGGGGGAGGGAGACATCAAGGCCTCCACTAGGAGTTGATTTCTGGGTAGAGGCAACATTTTGGAGTTTTCAAGGAAGTGGAGATTTGAAGAGATTGTTGGAGTGCAATTCCGGATTCAAGGACGATAGTTAAGAACTTGGCTTGCATCTTCTTCCCTTTTTATTTTTCTATTTCTTTAAGTTTGGTTGTATTATGAATGTTTATATTAATATTGTAGCCATGAGTAACTGATTTGTAGTCCTTAGGATTTTGATGTAGCTTTGTGATTTGAGAACTTTGTTGAATGTTCTTAAATTTATTGAATGCATGAACTACTTTGGCATGTTTTTGTTCATTACTTTCAAACAATTGGGCAACGTTTGAATGATTTTAATTCGATGTCTTGCTTGTGCAGAGGGCATTAGATTAAAAATAGCATCTTAAACTATTAATCAAATATGCATGTAAACAATAGGAGATTAATGGAGATTGATAATAGAGGAACAAAGTGTTGTGCCTAATTAATTGATTACATGATAATGAGTTGATAATTAGGTGTTGGTTGAGGTCGTCGATAGAGGATACTTGGACAAAAGACTCTTAGGTCTATAGTTAACATAAAATCAATTTGAGGTCTAAACAAATAACTTAGTTAATCCATCAATGAAATCATCACCCTAGGACGTGTCTTTATTTGATTTCTCCCCGGTGTCTATCTTTAATTTGCTTTCTAGAATTAATTTACATTACTTTTCGTCACAGTTGAATTCCTTAAATAAAATTTGAAGAATCTCTGAGTAGCTAAAAATTAACCAAACCAATTTCACAGAGGATGATTCTTGGCCTTGACCGTTTTAAACTATATTATTACTCAATGTGTGCCCTTGCACGTATCATTAATATAAGCTTAATTTGGATAATTATCTAGATGGTCTTAGGATTAAGTATTAGGATAATCCATGAGATATAAGCTATGTAATTATAGCTATATGAGGAAATTGTTTCCAAATTAGCTTGTAAAGTCACACTATGAGGAATTTTTTGAAATACATCAATGGGAAGAAAAATAAATAATAAAAGTAACTTTGATTTACTAAATTCTTGGTGGAGAGTAAAGATCAACCTACATAGTTGAATGAGGATTTACTATAAATTTTTTCTTCATTACAATAAAACTGTAATTCTTGGGAAATACTTATGATGTAGAATAGTTTCTACATATTGGCATCGGGAAGTACATCTCAATTAGTGTAGTGGGAGACATTAAGATGTCACAATGGCTACTCGTACTGAAAAAGGTGCTTTATCACCATAAGATAAATTCAATTTCTGAAAACTTAATTTCTAGATGATTCATTGAATATGAATGGTTGACATACTACAACATATTTTCAAAAGTTGTTTGAAAACATGTTCAACCTTAAATAAGTACGATTGATATGCATTAAAATGTTAACACATACAAATGGAAATACTACATGGAGAAGTTAAAAATTAATGAATCCAGAATGGAAAGATATATTATTTCCTACTAAAAGATATTTCACTTTGGAAATTAAATTTGATTATTATCAATTTTAATAGGTTTGAAGTGAGTAGTATAGGTAATTCTCTAAAGGTTAGAGTTAAACTACTTCACCTATTTGAAGATCTTGCCTCTTATGCAAGATAATCATTGAACCTTATTGGATAAGGCTACAAGACCAAAGAATATGTTAGGATTAGACATTATGATCCAAAGGGTTTGGTGAAGGTAAAGCCAAATAACATAGTAAATATATCATGAATAGGTTCGGTGAATATTTAACGTATAAGTATCTTTACCTGATGCAACTTAAGTCTATATCTTCTTTGAAATGTTCCAAAAGAATAAGACTAAAGTCAAAAATCAATTAGGTAAGTCTATCAATATATTATGATCTAATCATAATGGAAAGTATAAAAACCTTACGTACTAAATCTAATTGATAGAATATGAGATTACATCCCAACTTGACACAAATTGGGTGAAATTGTGCTTCAAAAGGAGAAAGATGACCTTGTTTAACTTGGTCATATTAATGATGAGTATTTTGCTAGACATGATCACATCATTAACTAGTCACATATAAATGTCAGACTCTGATTAAGACGTGCAATAGAAATTGCATTATGAATATTATTCCCTCCTAAATTGTTTGGGAAACAATTTGAATTATGTAAATAATGTAAAATTAGTTTTTTGACATTTCAGAATTTAGGTATGTTTAGACGCATATGTTGAAAGAAACCCAAAAGGAATATATGTTCAAAGATACGCCTAAATATCGGTTGTCCTCAAGGAGAAACAAAATGATATTTTATAAAAAAATGTATTTGCGTGAAAAATATTATTTTTATAAGGAATGTCAAATAAAAGATTATAAACCTATAATAAGGTTAAATAGTGTTGATGAGCTAATTTCAAGTAAAACCACTTAAATGTTAATAAGTTTTGTTAACCATTTAATTACATTTTAAAGTCAAATTAAATACTGATTATCAACTAGATAAGTCTTATTTGTAGTGGAAGAGTTATGAGATGACTCAACCTTTACAATGACTTAATTGAAGTCAAAGTTGTCATATTAGATGACAAGTTAAAGTAAAGCCTTATTAGCCTTAAACATAGTGGGAGAGTTAGGAGATGACTTCAACCTTTGCAATGACTTATAAAAAGTCAAATTTGTCATACAAAATGACAAAAGTTGAGGAATGTTGACAAGAATCAATATATCAGTCATAGATTTTGAGATAGATTTTCTGAATTTGTAAATTTACTTGATGGGGTAAAACCCATAGGAGATGAATGGATCTACAAAACATACATAATCTATGTACTCCATGTTAAATTTGAAATAATTATCTTAATTGTATAGGCTTAATCGGGGATCTTTTTAGACTTAATTGAATTAAATTCTTAAGTTAATTCCATTTAAGATTAGGATAAAATATTTGTAATTTTGAAGTTTGAATTTTGGATTTTAGGTTGTGTGAGATTGAAAATAAATAAATAAATAAATAAAAAGGCCACCTACCCTACCCTACGCTAGCCCCAAGCAGCTCACAGAGGAGCCTTCTTCCACTCCATTTCTCTTCTTTCTCATGATTGGTCTCTATATCCCTCTCCCTCTCACAACCACCGATACCAGACTCCACCGATAGCCTCTGTCCATCACTGTCGTTCGGGTCTGAGCTCTAGCGCCGTCTCTAGTCAGCAGTGAACATTGCGTCGTTCGTCCAGATGTCGAAGTTCGCATTCTGTTTAGCCAATGCCACGCTCGTTGGATGTCCGCGCCAACCCACTATCTCGTCTCTCGTCCGTTACTATAGTCCATTGCTATCGTCGTCCAGCCAGTCGTCATTAGTCGTTGGAACCCACACGCTTTGCTAGATTTTGGCCTTTGGGTGAGGATTTTGGTTTTGGGTGTGTGCGGGTTTGGTTGGTTTTTTAACTAATCCATTGGACTTATTGGTTTTCGCTTTACTTGTGGTCTTGAAATTCAAGTTTGAGATTTTGAAGGGATCAAAGTCGTTGCCTAGAAAAATTGAGAGTGCTTGAGCTGTTGTTAGGTAAGTATTTGAGGTTTCATGGTCGTCTAATGTGTAGTCTTGCTGGAAATTGGGTTTATAACCCTTCAATTTTGATTTGTGTTCAGGTCTGAATCCTTCTTTGAAGCTTGGAAGTACTTTTGAATCAAACCAAACTTTGAGTGGGTTTGTTTGAATAACTGGTGTTTGGAATTAAGCCCTACATGTTGAAATTGAATTTCGGTTAATGTTGTAGGGTTTGGTCCAAGGATTTTTAGAGTTTGGATTGCGAATTTGTTTGGGCTTAAATATAAGTAAGTAATCTTACTACTGAAACTACCCTAGAGCTGGGTGATTCAGACAATGTGATTTATTTAATTTGTGTAGATGATATTGAGAAGTCTGGTATGATTAAAATTGTTTCATCTCTTAAAACCAACCTATGATGTATAAATTTCGTTTGGAATTCTTTGCATTTTTGTTATTTCAGCTTTCGAGAAATTTATGGTTTATCTATCTTGGAATAGGGGTCCCTAAACAAAGATTTGACTTTTTGAACCACTATTTTGTAAAAGATATTTACTTAATGAATTTCATTTTGTTTTGGTTTCATGTTAAATGATTTGGCTTTATAATTATGCATGCATGTGGTATCGTCTTGTTAGTAAGTCTTAGATAGTCTGGTCATTATAGCACTATAAAAGTGTTATTTTCCTTAGCTTAACTTAGGCTTGTTCATGGATTTTATGTGTTTATTATGCTATTTTATAGAGATTTGAGCAAATCATGCATAATGGAGCATTACAAGTTGTTCGGGGTTGATTTGGAGCTATCGGAAGTGAAATCGGGCACCCGGAGCTCAAGAACATGAAAATTATGAAAATGCCCCTAAAGCAGCGCAGTTGCGTTGTGCTTTCTCCCGAAGGTCGAGAGCAAAAATAGTGAGAGCGTAGCGACGCTCCCCTTGAGCACAGCTGCCCTTTGGAAATTGACAGGCGAGCGACGAAGTGCGCGCAAGCCTGAGCGTAGTGCACAGCGTCACGATGGTTTGGGTAGGCGCTCTGACTTCTACCTAGAGTATGGCGACGCTCTGCCCTTTTTATAAAAGAAAATTTTGCCAAACTATGGTGGGGAGTTTGGGCTTTCAACCCCTAATCCCATTTCCTCTTCTCCTCTTCTCCTTCTACCTATATTTCATCTTTAAGTGTATTTTCATGGTTGTAAAGCTCATCTTGGACCGATCTCGTGGCTAAGGTGAATTGCTAACTTAGGTTTAGGTGAAACCCATGTATTGATTTTGAGAATTTTTGTTCTTAATCTATATTTTTCTTTAGTTTTCTGTGGTTCTTAAATGTGATTTAATTTCTATACTTAAATGTATGATAGGCTTGATCAACCATCATTCATTCATCATTCATTCTTTGATTGCTAGAGATTAGGAATTCTCTAATGTGTTTTTAATCTCAAATGGGCAAGGGTTAAAGCATGCTTGTGTTGTTCAATTAGGTTGATGACAATAATCTAATTGCAAACATTGCATGATTAACTATTTCAAGAATGAAATCGATTTTTAACCCTAGGCTTTCCAGGTTATTAATTGTCTTAGCAGCACCCTTAGAACTTAATGCGATTGTTTTGTTATGGAAGCTATCAAACCCAAACAACTAAGCAATTGTTTTAATTAAAGTAATTAATTGGTAATTAGGGCGTTTGCTCTAGGCTTTTCGGGCAAGTTGGCTAAGCACATTAAATCGAGAGAGATAATCCTAAGTAATCCTATGATAAATCGAACAATGGGTGCATCCTAAATCCTAAGCTAGGCATTTGCTTATATTTTTCTAGCATATTTATTTTCTTGCATTTTAAATTCCATAATTTGCATTCTTGCACCCATTCAAACAAAAACCCCTCCATTTTTACTACTGTCTATAGACCCATTTAGCTTAGAGAGATCGTATCTTAGGCTCCCTGTGGTTCGATTCTAGACTTAACGCTTATGCTACTCAGTAGTATAAGTTGTTGGTTCGGTAAATTATTAAATTTTATTTGATTGGCGGGAAGAGGTTTACGATGCCCATTCTCCAGCCTATCAATGTCCTATAAGAAGGACTTTAGAATTATATGCACAAGACTTTGCCCAGTTCATAGATATAATCAACATGTTTTTCTTAACAAAGAATTTGATATAGATTGATTATGTCCAAATCATAGGAAATGGCTCGAGTCAGCGAAGGTGACAGAGGAGGCAAAGGGAGAAAAGGAGGCAAAAACAATAGAGGCTTGCAAAACCCTCATGTTCAAGACCCTTAAGTGCAGGATTCTCAAAATTAGGACGTTCAACTCCAAGACCCTACTGCACCACAAGATCTTTTGTAGCCATAAGACCCTTTTGGACTAGAAGGATATGAAATTAGGATGAGCAATTGGAATTGTAATGTATCGGTGCCTTCTCAGGCACCAGTTCCACAAGTCCTAGCCATGATGGGAAAGATGAAAGACATGATGGTAGAACAAATAGTCCAACATGTCCAGTTATAGCACGTACCACCCCAGCAAGCCTCAATACCTCAGGTTCAGATCCAGAATCAAAACTTCCAAGACCTGACTCTCAAAGAAAAATATGTGGGGGATTTTAGGAAGTACAATCCTCACACTTTCGATGGGTCACTGAAAGACCCTACTAAAGCAGAACTGTGGCTATCCTCCATAGAGATTATATTCAAATATATGAAATGTCCAGAGGATCAGAAGGTTCAATTTGTTGTCTTTATGCTAACAGATAAAACTCAGATCTAGTGGTAGACAGTAAAGAGGATGATAGGTGTTGGTGTCGAATCGGTAACATGGGAGTAGTTTAAGGAGTGCTTCGATGAGAAATATTTCTCTGCTAACCTGAGATATAACAAGGAGAAGGAATTTCTTGACTTGATGCAAGACAACATGTCTGTAGAGGAGTACAACGAAGAGTTTGAACAACAATCCCGCTTTGCTCCTACAATGGTTGCCACGAAGGGTGAAAGAACAAAGAGGTTTGTCCATGAGCTGAAGGATGGGGTGTGAGGCTTGGTACAAGCCTTTAAACCATCCACTCAAGCAGAAGCCCTCCACTTAGCAAGTTTGATAACTCTCCATCAGGGGCTGAGTAACTAAAGTCTTTGGAAGTGGAATCCTCTTCAGGTCATAAGTGGAATGCAGATTAGAGACCTCCAGAGCCTTAACAGAAGAGCTAGAGTTCAGATAGATCTCAACGACATTGGAGGCAGTAGGCCTCTCAATTGTTAACTGGCAGGGAGGACAGGTTAGTTTGTAGATGTCACTAGGGGCGCTGCTTGGCTGGTAGTGGGGTTTGTTTTCATTGCAGATAGGAAGGACATATAGTTGATAGATGCCCAAAAAGAAGTGCATCCGATGATAGGAACCAACACACGAGTTCGTATCAAGGGAGTTCTAATAAACCGAAGAAGGAACACGGCTAAGTGTATATTAAAACTTAGCTAGAGACAGATAAGTTAGGCACGATGGTGACAGTACACTCCCTATTTTGGGACACTATGCTCTAGTATTGTTTGACTCTGGTTCGTTACATTCATTTATATCATCTGTGTTTGTGAAGCATGCTAGATAATTAGAACCTTCAGTGTAAATCCTACTTTCATTTTATAAGATTTAAATGTAAGAACGTAGTACGGATATGGACTAGATTATTTTTCCTCTTGTAGATTGAAGGAAGAAGTGAAGGAAGCTGGAAATATTTTAGGTAAGTGAATTCTAAATCATTACGAGGTAAATCAAGTTTAGGAGTTATTTTGTTTATTTGAAAATAAAATAAAATAAAATAAAAATAGGAAAAAAAGGATTTTAGAAATAAAAGAAATAAAAAAAGAAAGAAAAAGAAAGAAAAAGAAAAGGAAAGGAAAAAAAAAAACAGAAAAGGAAGAGAAAATGGAAGTAAGTCGGCAGCCATTTATGTGTGAAAGCTGAGTTTTCGATTATTTGCTCCATTTCAAAGCTTTAACCGACCCAACCTTGAAGCTTCATGTCGAAGAGAGGTAGAAGAAGGAGTCTAGGGTAAATTCATTTACAATTATGGTCGGTTTCGTGGTGTAATTGAAGCTGAAACAGAAGGTCTGATTTCTGTCATGCAATCTGAGCAAGGTCTGGTATTTGGAGAATAACGAGCTGTAGAGATCGGGTTTAGGGCTAAAAATTAGTAAGTTAGCTCAATTCTTAACAACTCTCGTGAAGGATGGTTGAACTGAATATGAAGCAAAATATGTTAAAGTTTAGGTGGAAGCTACTGATACGAATTTCCCGAGTGATGTGGAGCAGTGAGAAGTAAATTGGAAATATCTATCGAACAAAGAGAATTTAAGCTCTAAAATTTTGAGGTAAGCTAGACTTTACAAGTTTGTAGAAGGAAAGAAGTTCTAATTCATGCTGGAAATATGACTTTTAATAGATTGAAGTGAAAATAGAAGTGAAGACAAAAGCAGAATGAGACGGGTATCGCTAGAAGAAGCAGCGACACTGGAGGTATAAGGGTGAGCAGCGAGACGAGTGTCGCTGGTGTCGCTGGAGGCTTTTTGTCTCACAACTCTCACTCCGTATCGCTGGGTATCGCTAGTCTCGCTGGTGTCGTACTCTCGCTAGTCTTGTTGATCAAGTAAGTCTCTCTAGTCTCGCTGGTTCACAGTATCGCTAGTATAGTTTGATCTTTTGCTTGAATTTGTTGATTTAGTCTCATTAGTGAACTCTTTTATGAAATGTAGCCTCGATTGAGCATTTCTTTGTGGAATATAGTCTCGGTGATGGTTTTCTTCATGAAATAGAGTCTCAGTGGTGGATAATAGAAATGTCTAAGACTTGTTTGCTATGTAAAAAGGAATTTTAAGGAAATCTAATAAAGGGAAACGTATTATTTCAGGCCGAGAGGAGTTAGGAAAGGTGTATAACGCACTAAAGGCTCGGGACAAGTAATGAGTGACAATTTTATTTAAAATGAGTCTACTTTAAACAAAGTTTTTATGTTGTAAGATTATATTTGGAAACATGTTTATATGTTTGTGCTTTCATGGGTTTAATGTGCATATTATGTGTTTTACATTGGAAATCATTTGAAGCATTCTAGTTGTTAAATGAGTTCTACGAAAGGCATGCTATTTATTAACCTATGATTTTATGGAACACATTGATTGTTGTTAACGAGTTTGTGAAGATTTGAAATGTTATAAACTCGTGAATTTATATTATGCTATTTCAAAAGCATGTTGTTTTCTTTTAATGATATTTTGGAAAAGCTCCCAATGCTGAAAGACATGGAGAAGGCATGTGAGTAGCCAGGATATAGAAATTGTTTCCAATACTAAAGGACTCGGAGAAGGCATTTGGGTAACCTGAGTATAGAGATAGTCCCCAATGCTGAAGGACATGGAGAAGGCATGTGGGTGGCCTAAATCTCGTATATGGGACTCGGTACTGAAGGACTCGGAGAAAGTATTCGAGTAACCCAAGATATGATATCTATGTGCACATAGAGGGATGATAGACACTGTTGTGTTGAGATTACTCCACACAGTTAAGGATATTTGATGTTGGGTGTGTCGAGATTACTCCGGCCCAACTAAGGATGTTTTCGACGTTGAGTAGCGTTGAGCTCCGCTCTGCCTCAACTAAGGAAATGTTTTTGAAATAAACTGAATTTCTGTGTATCTTTTTCTGAAATGATCATATATGGTATGACAGTGCCACTTGAGCATGTTTTGTGTGTATATGACTTTGAATTGATGTTATTGTTTTAGAATGATTATAGTTTAATTAGCTTTCGAGTTAAAGGAAGGTTTTTACTAGATAAGCCATTCACTAGGCAATCTAGTTCATGCTTTTCTTGTTTTTCTGTTTTTTTTCAGGTAGCGAGCGGGTCCAGGGTACTTAGCCTACACAGCAACTCGTCTAGGCCCACCATCAGTGTCTGGAATTTTTAGAATGGTAAATATTTGATCTTAAACATGTGTTGTACATATAGAGGGTTAAGGGCAGTGTTGATGAACTTATGTAAATATATGGTTTGAGTGAAAATCAATATCTATATGATAGCTTAACCCTGGTTATAGTATGTTGTTCAATCATTGTGTATATCTGCTTATTAGGTGATGGTCAAGGTATAAGGTTGGCAGTGGATGCCGAAAGAGGGTCGTTGTCTACTGTCCTTACACTTTTTCCTAGGTTAAGAGGATACCTAGGAGGGGGTGTGACATTTGGAATATGTATTGTTGGTTTCTACTCCGTTTAGAGGTGTTATTTATGGAAATGAAAAAGTAAGATCATGTTATGGTGAAATAGTAGAACCTATGTTAGAGGTAACTTTGATAGTCCTACATATGACAGAATATGATGTAACTTTAGGTATGGATTGGTTAGTTACCAACCATGCTAGCATATATCGTTTTTGTAAGGAAGTTGTGTTTAGCCCTCCTACGAGAGCTAGTTTTAAGTTTAGAGGGACTAAGACTAAGATGTTACTCGAGGTAGTATCAGTTTTAAAAGTTAGGAAGTTGGTCAACCAAGGCACCTAGGTTCTTTCGACCAATGTGGTTGATACCAGGAAATTTGCCAGAGAGTTGAACAAAGAAATCATCAAGAACAAGTACCATCTTCCCAGGATTGATGATTTGTTCGACTACTTGTAGGGATCTACAGTCTTCTCTAGGATTGTCCTATGTTTTGATTACCAACAGTTGAAGATAAAGGACAGCAATAACATTCCTAAGACTGCAGTTCGTTCGAGACATGGACATTATGAGTTCATAGTAATTCATTTGGCTTGATAAATGCTCCTAAAGTATTTATGGATCTGATGAATAGAGTGTTCAAGGATTTTCATGACACTTTTGTTGTAGTCTTCATGACGATATCTGAGTATTCTAAAATAGAGGCAGAGCACGATAAGCTTCTACAACAAGTTTTGGAAACTCTAAGGTCGAAAAAGTTGTATGATAAGTGCTCCAATTGTGAGTTTTGGCTTCGTCAGGTGTCCTTTCTAGGACATCTGGTGTTGAAGGATGGTGTATCAATTAGATCCCGCGAAGATTGAGGCTGTTACATGTTGGCCTCGTCCGACAACAGTCAATGAGGTGCGGAGTTCACTGGGCTTAGCATACTATTATCGTCGGTTTGTTAAAGACTTTTCTCACATAGCTACTCATTCAGCTCAATTGACAAGAAAAAGAGGAGCTCTTTTTTGGAGTAAAGCTTTTGAGGAAAGTTTTCAAGAACTTAAGTAGAGACTAGTTTTTGTACCAGTACTTCCAGTACCAGATTGATGAGAAAGTATTGTAATTTATAGTGATGACTCTAAGAAAGGCTTAGGGTGTGTTCTTGTCACACCCCACCCCAGACTTATCCTACTAAGCCTAGGATGAGCTGTGGCGACAATCGATTCCCTTATTGAGCACGGAATCAATTGTCAAACTACATGCTTGAAACATAATATATCATGTGGGCCCTTACTTGATCTTAAAAACATGTTTTTATTGTAACCATATTGCACATTAAATTATTGACAAATATAAACAAAACTTTGAAATCCCCCCCCCCCCCCCCCCCCCCCCCC
>QLSR01000369.1:209491-272730 GCA_031780015.1 Citrullus colocynthis
AAAAAAAAAAAAAAAAAACAGCCAAACCCAACCCAAACCCAAGCCTGCAATCCAAGCACTGTAATCAGAAACCCAACCAATCCAACCCTGCACTCCAAACACTGTAATCAGATTCCAATGTATTCCAATTCCATACAACAAAACCCATCGTAATCAGATTCCCAGTAATCCTGATTCCAATCCGGCACCCTAAACAGCCCCTTAGTGTTTGGTTTTAATTATTGCTACCCATTGGGTTTGGGTTTTAGATTCAAGCTTAGATCCGTTTTGAAGAGGCGTTAGGGAAGGTCGAGATTGGAGGAGCTAGTGGTTAGGAATCAAAAATTGGGTGTTTTGGTTGGCTTTGGCTTTGGTCGCTTTTAGGCGTATTCTTAGGTAAGTGACTTACTACTGACTCTATGCTGACGCCTATAGTTACTTATTGATTGAATTATGGTTGTTGTATGGACTGGATTATTGCATTGGTTGGTTATGATTATTGTGTCTACTGGTATGATAGTTAATTAACTTATTACTATGAACTGGAAACTCTACTTGGTTATGTTAGTGATGACTGCTATGTCGTGGTGATTGTTATCCTGTTTATCATGCCCTATACCCTATTGACTTGAACCTTTGGGTACACTAATTATGATTATGATTATGATTACAACAAGTGTCCCTAGGATCACCACCTATGTTTATGCTTATGACTATGACCTTTGGAATCACTACGTGCCTCTGAGTTTGCTACTTATGTCTATGCCTATGCCTATGTTGGGTACACGGGTGCACATGATAAAAGGATAACAACCAAAGCTAGTAGGCCCAGTAGTGGGTCACTTACTGAGTATTTTGTACTCATTCTTTTCATGTTATATTTTTCAAGTAAGCGAAAGGACACCTTGGCAAATGATGAGAGAAAACCTTGACCATGTCATTGGGACTAGTCAAATGCATCTGCACAAGATATTTCATATTTTCATCTTTAAGAATTGTGGTTATGTCATTTGAATTCAGAACTTTTTTTTTTTCTTTCTTTTAAAATCCTCACGGTTAGATGTTTTATGCGAGTTTGTTGTTTTATTAAAATTGTACAAGGAGTACCCCGATCAAAGATTTTTAGTTATTTGAATTTTGCAAAAGATATTTATTTTAATCAAAAAGTTATTTTGATTTTTTTGTAAAATTATGAAAATGAATCGTTTTAGAAGAGTCCTAGGAAGTCGGATCGTTACAATTTATGCACAATATTGCGTTTAGAATGCATGATGCGTTATGCATCTATTAGCCTTATCTCACGTTGAGAAGATTGATATATTAATATGCAAGGTTTTCTATAAAAACCAAAACCCAAGTGTAAGTTTAAATAGGTTTCTTAGGGAGTCTAGGGGCAAACACATGGATTTGTAATAATTATGCATTGAAAATATTCTTTGATTTGATGTGTTGAACTATACAATAATTACAAATATTTGCAATGTTGACTTTATACATAATAAATTGATGGATAAACATATGGAGTGCCGATGCGGGGCAGAGACAGATGAATATGTCAAGTACAAATATGTTCAGACAACATGTGTGGAGATGGATGAATCCATATGAAAAGTAAGGTTAAGATAACTTAGCTAGCACATTCCTAAGTTTTATTTAAATAACATTCATGCTACCTAACTCAAGATTGAAACCGCATCTCTCGATGCTTCGATGCCACATTAGTCTTATCTCTAAGATGTATGGTAAGTTTTTCATGCAAAAGTTGAACTTTAACTCTAAAGCCAATTCTTTTCTTGTTAAATGACAACGATTAATCACTTACTCTCTCAATTACTCTTACAAGCAGTTGATCATACTTAAACATATTCGTTCTCTAGATTTAGGCAAGTTTGAAGCATCCATTTAAACAAGATGAAAACAAGCGAAGGTAAAACTTGGAAAATGCTAACTTCATGCACTTAACCCCTGAAACATTCAATCATTCATGGCGAAGAGTGTTAAAATGAGTAAAGATGGAGGTTTAATGTCAATTAACTTATATTAAGAAAATAAACGAATCTCTCGATTGTCAGTAACAAAATACAAGAATGAAAGATGTACATAATGGAGAAATGGAAATAAAAGTCGTCAAGCCGCCAATGGCAATGTCTTGCTTCATGGAGGCCTAAGATGGTGGTTGTTTGATACATAATTTGCACAGGGGGTGGATGGATTCTCACTCTCTGAGAGGTGACTTTGAAACTCTCAGAATCTTCTCACAAAAGAGCTTAAAGTAGGAGGTGATGATGGAAGTTGAGGGACAATTTGAGCAGAGTTTTTACCACTGTATTTCTCTCTGTCTTCAGCATGAAGTTTCTCGAGCTATTTATAGGCACCGAAAAAGGTAGTCTCATGATGACCTGACATCTTTGCATTCAATTTCATGCCTGCTGCGTAGATTTCTTCACGTCCTCAGTTCATTGGATCTATCATGATCTGGTTAAGTTAGTTACCCACTTGCATATTGACATGACAATTGCCGCCAAGCGACGCGTTAATCTTTAGAACAGTTTGGTCTTGATGAATCTGGCAACATCTCTTCTTTTATACCTTGAATGATTCTGGCAACATCTCTCCAACAGCGCCACGACGCTCTCTTTCCTTAAATGGCAGCGCCGCGGCGCCAGTTTCCATATTTGAAAAAAATGTATTTTTGGAAAGTTTTCTTGGGCGAAATACTTTATAAACTTGGGGGTTTCTAGCAACTCTAATAATGAATCAAAGCACGAAATCACAGACCAAAAGAGCCACAAGAAGGAGAAAATTGAGTGAGAGTTCATAAAAGAGTTCAAAGAGTGAGTTAGTTGCAAGGAAGAGGAAAAAAGTTTGAGATAGTCGTGGTGCCATTCGAATTTCAACGTGAGAGCCAAGGAGATCGTGACGGTGCTACCTCAATCAAGAGCCTTTTTTCAGTAGAGTTTACCTTTCTTTACACTCTTTCTTTGTTTATTTTGTTTAAACATGTTACTTCAAGCTATGAGTGGCTAAACTCTTTAGTTTTAGGGTCTTGATGATTTGTTTATGAATTCATGTTGATATTGTAGACTTTCATGGTTTTGTTGGAATGATTATGCTTTTCATTGTTATTGTGTTTAATTTTTGTGGATTGGCCATCTTCACATGTTAGGTTAGATGTATGATTGAGAGATTGTATGTTTAACTTGATCTATAACAATGAATTGTTGATAATCTATCACGAGAGTAGTTAGGTTGACAATAAAAGTTACTAAAGACTATTCTTAATGCCATGTACTTTGTATTGGCTTCAAGAGATCAGTAATCAATCGAGTTGCATGAGAAAGGGTTGTTTTTTTGGAGAAAATAACTTGGAATTAAGTTTCTAGATTTAGGCATATGAATTACAACAAAATCCATGAAATCTATAATATTGCATGATGAAATAAACAATGATTCATTACCCTAGAACTCTCTTTGACTCTTGTTTTCTCACTTTATTACTTTCCTTATTTAGTTTGTATTTTTCCATAATTCACAAATTAAATTCCTATCCTCAAATAAAATTGATTTGATTCTAGAATTACTAAGTAACTTTAACCTTCGAAATTGGCTCTCCAGTGGAATGATATTCGGAATTTACCGTCTTATATTATAGCTTGACCCTTACACTTGCGGTTAACACGCAAAATGGCATAATCAAGTTTTTGGCACTATTGCTGAGGACCCAAAGAACGGTTTTTTTTTTTTTTTTTTTTTTTTTAATTTCNTTCTAGAATTACTAAGTAACTTTAACCTTCGAAATTGGCTCTCCAGTGGAATGATATTCGGAATTTACCGTCTTATATTATAGCTTGACCCTTACACTTGCGGTTAACACGCAAAATGGCATAATCAAGTTTTTGGCACTATTGCTGAGGACCCAAAGAACGTTTTTTTTTTTTTTTTTTTTTTATTTAATGTCCATTAGAATTGATAGATCTTAATTTGAGGTGTATATTATTTGGTTGATTATTTATTTATTTATATTTTATTTTATTGTATTTTAGATTTTTCTTTTTTTATTTTATTTTATTTTATTCTTTTATTTTATTTGTTTTTTGGTCGGTTTATGCCTCGAAATAATACTAATATTCTCCCTCTTGATCTCGAGATTGAAAGGACGTGTAGAACGAATCTAAGGGTTCAACACAATCACATCGAGGAGATGGTGGAGAAGATACCAAAGGCAATTCGGGACTACTTCCAACCGACATTACTCGCAAATCAACCCGTCATTATGAATGTGCCCATCAATGTCAACAACTTTGAGTTGAAACCGGAGTTGATCCACATGGCTAGAGAGCTAGCCTTTAGAGGAAGAACCAACGAAGATCCTCACAAGCACCTGTGGTCTTTCTTGGAGATATGTGGGATGGTAAAGATGAATGGTGTTTCTAATGATGCAATTAAACTAAGACTTTTTCCTTTCTCTTTACAGGACCGTGCTAAGATTGGTTGGAAACCATACTTCCGGATAGCATCACCACGTGGGAGATCTTAGCTCAAGCTTTCTTGAACAAATATTTTCCACCGACTAAATCTCAAAGACTAAGAACGAAGATTGGAACATTCGGCCAACGTGAGGATGAAGAACTATATGAGGCTTGGGAGAGGTATAAGGATCTCTTGAGAAGATGTCTTCAACATGGTTACCCGAATTGGTTGTAAATTCAACTCTTCTACAATGGATTAGCAAGCTCAACCAAATCCATTCTAGATGCAACCGCAAGAGGCTCAATTTTTTCAAAGAATGCTCAAGAGGCCTATACCATAGTAGAAGACTTGGCCACTACATCGTATAATTGGCCATGTGAACGATCTTCTCCAATTATCCCAAAAGCCACCGAACGATATGAGATGGACGAGGTAAGTTCTCTAAAAAGTTCAATTGGCTTCTCTCACTAATGCATTATCTAAATTATCTAAAGGAAGCCAAGCTCAAGCAAGTCCACCATCAATGCTTCCCTTACGACCATGGCAAATCAACAAGAGCCTAGTGAGTTAGAAGTGGCCAATTATGTAGATAGAGGACAATATTGAGGTCAATAACAACTCCCGACTCACTATCATCTCAACTTGATGAATCATGAGAATTTCTCATATGCTAACAACAGGAATGTGTTGCAAGCACCTCAAGGATTCAATGGAGCGGGGAATGCAAAGACATCATCATTAGAGGACACAATGCTTGACTTTGTCAAATAGTCAAGATCAAGGACAACCACATTGGAGAATTCGGTCCAAGTTATTTCAAGCACCGTTCAAAGCCAAGGTAAGACAATTCAAAACTTAGAGGTTCAACTTAGTCAAATGGCAACTTCCCTCCAAACAATGCAGAAGGGTAAGTTCCCTAGTTGCCCCGAGAGAAACCCAAGGGAGGAGTTCAAGGCCGTGACTTTGAGAAGTGGGAAAAAGCTATTCGCTTCCTTGATCAATGATGAAGATGATGAGCCTCCACAAGAAGATGGTGAACATCCACAAGAAGAGGATGTTCCACAAAAAGAGTGTGCATCTAAGGAAAAGGAGAAATCAAAGTCCAACATAGGGAGTACTTCTAACTCTACTTCTTTTATTTCGAACACTTTACCTTTTCCTCAAAGTCTTCAAAAGAAAAAGATTGATGCTCAATTTTCAAGGTTCTTAGACATATTCAAAAAGTTGGAAATTAACCTTCCTTTTGTAGAGGTATTAGAACAAATGCCCATGTATGCCAAGTTCATGAAGGATGTGTTGTCTAAGAAGAAAAGGTATGGAGATTACGAAATGGTTGCACTAACCAAAGAATGTAATGCGGCACTACAAAGGAAATTGCCTCCAAAACTAAAGGATCTGGGGAGTTTCTCTATCCCTTTTCATTTAGGCAATAATTCTATCACTAAAGTTCTTTGTGATCTTGGTACTTCCATTAATTTAATGTCTTTATCCATGTTTAGGAAGCTCAATGGTGGAGAGGTGCAACCAACTACCATATCTTTGGTTTTGGCTGATCGATCATTTGTTCATCCCTACGGCAGTATCAAGGACGTCTTGGTCAAGGTAGACAAGTTTATCTTCCCGACGGACTTTGTGATATTAGACATGGAGGAAGATGCCGAAGTTCCCATAATCCTTAGGAGACCATTCTTGGCCACCGGAA
Source organism: Citrullus colocynthis (assembly GCA_031780015.1). Taxonomy (NCBI): domain Eukaryota; kingdom Viridiplantae; phylum Streptophyta; class Magnoliopsida; order Cucurbitales; family Cucurbitaceae; genus Citrullus; species Citrullus colocynthis. Next base: position 215,643 of record QLSR01000369.1, read on the forward strand.
GGGCTCTCATCGATGTGCAAGATGGAAAGCTCATATTCCGCCTTAACAATGAGGAGGTAACATTCAACATTTATAAAACCCCTAAGCATCCGAATGTGAAAAGGTATGAGCATCATGAGCCAAACACAAAGGTAACATCGCCTCTCTCGTCTAATAAAAACTCTATGCATGATGAGCCTCCTTTGAATGGTAAGACCAATGGCATGCTTGACGTTAAAGTAAAAAATCCTATAAAGCATGTTTCTAGTTGTGATAATTCTCCTAGTTCTTCTTGCGTGCCTTCAAAACCTATAATGAATTATGAACAAATCATGGAGAAGCATGTTAAAAATGAAGTGGTGAGTCTGGTAAAATCTAAGAATAATAACTCCTTAATGATTATTGACTACATTAGTAAAGATGATGTTCAACTTGATAATGATTTGTTGACCAACTCACTAAATGCTAATGAATATGTTTGTGAGTGTCAATGTGGGCGAAAACTAAAAGTTGCAGGTGATCAAAAGCATGAAAGGAAGAAACCACATTGGGATCCACCATGACTCGTGAGCCCGGTCTAGCTAGAAGACGTTAAACCAAGCGCCTGTTGGGAGACAACCCAATTTTATTGCTTTCCTTACTTTTCTTTTAATTTTCTTTTCAATAAATCTTTGAGTCACTCATATGCTTTATCTCTCAGGATCTTGGTTTATCACACAAAGTACTCTTTACACCAAGCCTGTTTGGTGGCTTCCTGTTTGCTCCCAGGCTTGTTCTTTCTTTGTTAGATGCTCTTATGCATTGAAGACAATGCATGATTCTAAGTTTGGGATGGGAGGTGTCTATCATACTTTTGTGTGTTTTCTTATTCTGCTATGCATGTTTGTGAAGGTTTTAATGATCATATGCACGTTAATTTTGAAAAAACTTTGAAAATTTTGGAGCTTTCAAAGTTAATGGGAATGTTGTTTATGGTCGTGTGCCTTGATGTTGATTGCCCATGATGAGATTCGAATTTGCATGATAGATGACTTATTGTGGAAATAGAATAGCATTATCTTGAGTTAAATTCATTTAAGTCCCTCTTAAAATCTCCTATATTCTTGAGCACGTAGCCACTTTAATTCAGAATCTTTAAGTGAAAAAAGGATTAAGTTAGGTGTATTTGGTTGTCACTCCGAAAGGCCCCACGGATTAGAGGGTGGAAATGCATGATAGTTTGTAATCTTAGACTAAGGAAAAAAAGAAAAGAGTATACATGCCTTGAGAAAAGAAAATGTGTACACAAAATGTATGAGCTTTATTTGTCTATCTTTTTAAATGTTAAACTTGTAATGAGTATGCATGGATGGGGGTAAAAAGAGCTGCCTTTGAAGTGTGATCAGTAAGGACACCTGGGAATTGACTAGGTACGAGTCCCTACAATGAATATGTGAAAGCTAGTGCCCCTAGGTAAAAGAATGCAAGTTTAGGGCCCATGAAAAAAATATGATTGAAAGGCACCTTAGTGGAAATATTACTCACTTGAAATGTAAGAAAGCTTGAAGATTGGTGCATGAGCTAGAGTAGGGGGAAAACTAAAGAAACTCTCTTTAGTCCTAATTTGAGTTCTAGCATTTTAATTTGAAGGAGGCTTGCACACACACACATGGGAGATAGCAAGATTTGGCCTTGAATGATGATAACAATATAGCTATACTTGCATATTTCTACTTGAGCTCTAAATGTTATTCTCTGAGACATGAGTCAATTGCACACTTCTTCATCTAAACTCCCTATTATTTGATTCTATTTTTGCTTAGGACTAGCAAATCTCTAAGTTTGGGGTGGTGAAAAGCGCTTGCGAAGTGCTTTCTATTCTCTCAAATTAGGGGAGTTTATATTAGATTTCACTTGTTTGCTAGTGGTTTTTCAGGTTAAAATGAGGAAAATTAGAAGAAAAGACCAAAAGATCAAAATCGAGTAAGAATACGGTGAAAACAAGAAGAAAAACTCAATATGGCAAAAATTGGGGCAGCGCCGTGGTGCCAAGACAGCGCTGCCCCGGCGCTAAAATCTGAGAGCAGGGTCTGCGCAACACAGTTGCAGTGACGCGGCACTTTCTTTCCTTAAATGGTAGCGCCGCGGCGCTAGTTTTCATATTTGAAAAAAATGTATTTGTGGAAAGTTTTCTTAGGCAAAATATTCTATATATTTTGGGTTTCCAGCAACCCTAATAATGAATCAAAGCATGAAATTATAGACCAAAAAAGCCACAAGAATGAGAGAATTGAGTGAGAGTTCATAAAAGAGTTCAAAGAGTGAGTTAGTTGCAAGGAAGAGGAAAAAAGTTCGAGATAGTCGTGGTGCCATTCGAATTCTGACGTGAGAGCCAAGGGGATCGTGACAGTGCTACCTCAATTAAGAGCCTCTTTTCAGTAGAGTTTCCCTTTCTTTACACTCTTTCTTTGTTTATTTTGTTTAAACATGTTGCTTCAAGCTATGAGTGGCTAAACTCTTTAGTTTTAGGGTCTTGATGGTTTGTTTATGAATTCATGTTGATATTGTAGACTTTCATGGTTTTGTTGGAATGATTATGCTTTTCATTGTTATTGTGTTTAATTTTTGTGGATTGGTCATCTTCACATATTAGGTTAGATGTATGATTGAGAGATTGTATGTTTAACTTGATCTATAACAATGAATTGTTGATAATCTATCACGAGAGTAGTTAGGTTAACAATAAAAGTTGTCAAAGACTATTTTTAATGCTATGTACTTTGTATTGGTTTCAAGAGATTAGTAATCAATCGAGTTGCATGAGAAAGGGTTGTTTTTTTGGAGAAAATAACTTGGAATTAAGTTTCTAGATTTAGGCATATGAATTACAACAAAATCCATGAAATATATAATATTGCATGATGAAATAAACAAGGATTCATTACTCTAGAACTCTCTTTGACTCTTGTATTTCTCACTTTATTACTTTCCTTATTTAGTTTGTATTTTCCATAATTCACAAATTAAATTCCTATCCTCAAATAAAATTGATTTGATTCTAGAATACCTAAGTAACTTTAACCTTCGAAATTGGATCTCCAGTGGAATGATATTCAGACTTTACCGTTTTATATTATAACTTCACTCAAAGTGGTGCAATCAAGTTTTTGAGCAAGTGAAAGCTCCAAGGCAAAAACCAGTAGGACTGCTGCAACCTTTGAATGTACCAAAGTGAAAATGGGAGAACATGTCTATGGATTTCATTATGGGTTTACCATGAACAGCAAAAGGCCATATCGTGATATGAGCTATAGTAGCAGACTCACCAAGTCAATGCATTTTATTTCGAGCAAGTCCACTTATTCAATGAATAAGTTGGGAATAAGTGGGCACAAATTTAATATGAAAGAGGTTGTGAAGGTGCATGGAATGTCAAATTCAATAGTCTGATAGAGACCTATATTAAAAAGGTGCTTCACGCCCAGTTTTTGGAGGAGTTTCCAGTTAGCGCTAGGCACTCAGTTAAAGTTCAATACAACTTTTCACCCACAGACTGATGGCCAAACTGAGCGTTTGAATAAAATGGAGGATATATTGCGCGCTTGCGCATTGGATTTTCCAGGAAGTTGGGACTCTCATTTGCATCTCATGGAGTTTGCTTACAATAATAGCTATGAGGCTACTATTGGCATGGCGCCATTCGAAGTCATATATGGAAAGAGTTGTAGATCTCCTGTTTATTGGGATGAGGTTGGTGAATGGAAATTCTTGGGACCTAAGTTAGTGCAGACTGCTAATGATGTCATTCAAAAAATCAAGGTCAGGATGTATACAGCCTAGAGTAGACAAACAAGTTACACTGATATTAGGCATAGAAACCTGGAGTTTGAAGTAGGTGATAAGGTTTTCCTTAAAGTGGCACCTAGGAAAGGTGTTTTAGGGTTTAGAAGGAAGAAAAGTTGAGTCCTCAATTCATTGAGCCATTTGAGATATTAGATTAAGTTGGCCCATAGCTTATCGGTTAGCCTTACCACTGACAATGTTTGTAGTTTACGATGTTTTTTATGTTTCCATGTTGAGGAAGTATATAGTAGATCAGTCTCATGGTAGATTTTAAGCCCTTACAATTGAATGAGAACTTGAGTTATGAGAAGAAACCTACTCAAATTCTTGCTAGGGAAGTGAAGACTTTACGCAATCGAGAGATAGTGCTAGTAAAAGTCCTATGGCAAAATCATCAGTTTGAGGAGCGCGACATGAGAATGAGAGAACGTGATGAGATTGAAATACCTAGAGCTCTTTCAGGATTAAGACTTTCGAGGATAAAAGTCCTCGAGGGGGGAGAATGTGACATCCCAAATTTTCAAGTAAATTTGAAATAATTATCTTAATTATTTGAATTTAATCGGGAATTTTTTAGGCTTAATTGAATTAAATTGTTAAGTTAATTCAATTTAAGATTAGGACAAAAGATTTGTAATTTTGAAGTTTGAATTTAAGATTTTAGGTTGTGTGAGATTGAGAATTCAATGGGAAAAAGAAAAGGAAAACAAATATTTTTGGGAAAGTAAAAGAAAAAAAAAAAAGAAAAAACCACCTCCTTACCCTAGCACGCACGCAATCCATGGAGGAGCCTTCTTCCTTTCCCTTTCCTCCCCTCTCTCGCGATTGGTCTCTCTCTCTCCCTCTCCTTCTCACAGACATCAGTAGTAGACTCCACCGGCAGCCTTTGTTCGTCACCATCATTCGGGTCTGAGCTTCAGCACTGCTCTGGTCAGCGTCGCGTCGTCTGTCCAGCCACTAGAGTTCGCATTCTATTCCGCCACTGTCATGCACATTGGACATCCGCGCCCAACCCACTGTCTCATCTCGCATTTGGTACTATAGTCCATCGTTGTCGTCATTAGTCACCGAAACCCACACACTCTGTCAAATTTTGGATTTCAGGTGAGGATTTTTGTTTTGGGTTTTTTATATTTGTTTTGTGTGGGTTTGGTTGGTTTTTTAACTAATCAAATGGTGTTTTGACTTGGTTTTCTCTTTACTTGTAGTTTTGGAATTCATATTTGAAGTTTTGAAGGGATTGAAGTCACTGCCTAGCAAAATTGAGAGTGTTTGAGGTGTTAAGTATTTGAGGATTCATAGCCATTTGAGGTATAGTTGTGCTAGAAATTGGGTCTGTGTTCAGGTTGAGATCCTTCTTTGAAGCTTGGAAGTAATTTCAAATCAAACTACACCTTGGGTTGTTTGGAATTATTTGAATAGTTGGTGTTTGGAATTAGACCCTAAATGTTGAAATTGAATTTTGGTTAATGTTGTAGGGTTTTATTCCAGGACTTTTAGAGTTTGGATTGCGAATTTTTTTAGGAATAAATATAAGGTAAGTAATCTTACTATTGGAACTGCCTTAGAGCCAAATCGAACTCCTTAGTGGAAGCACCTGAATGCATCTGCCATTGAAATTCGTTTTAAAAATTCATTAAAAAAAAATAGAAAACTAAAAGAATAAACCTATTCTCATAAGCATGTTGTAAAGAGAAAAAGAGAAAGGAAAAAAATTACACCTTTGAAGATCGTCTTCTAAGGTTTCTTTTTCACGTCACAAACTCTTATACGAACGAACAAAAACCAAGACACCACCACCGAGTCTTCCTTGCTATTCTCTAGACAAAATCAAGACTTGTGGGAATCTTTGGAAGGGAAGAGATCTATAAAACAAAGTTTCCTTTAAAACGTTGAGATAGAGTTCTTAAGATAGAGAGAATTTTTGTAAAGCACTCCCAAAAAACACAAGAGAATTGCATTTCAACCTTTAGAGAGAAAAAAAAAAAAAAAAAAAACTTAAACATGAGAATAAACTAGTTTATCGGGTGAGAAGGTTAAACTTCTATCCACCAACTTAGAGGATAACTCCCTTCATTTTACTTAATTTAATTTAGGGTTGTGTTCAAATATAGTAAAATGAATCAAAATATTTATAAATATAGCAAAATTTTGTAACTATCATTTGCAGATAGTAGTCTATCGCGATCTAATACAGATAGATTGTGATATTTTGCTATTATTTGTAAATATTTTCAATAGTTTTGTCATTTAAAATATCCCTTTAATTTATATATTAAATCTAATTAATATATAATTAAATCAATAATATTAATTAATAAACAATTAATTAGTTAATAATTAAATATTATATATTTAATTTCATTTAATCATATTCAAATATTCTCTAACATAACCTATAGTTTTTATTTGAATCTTATTCATATTAATTTTAACCTATAGTTTTATATGAATCTCATTCATATAAACAATATTTGAATCTTATTCGAATATTCATCTCTCTCATATAATAAAGTATAATTTTGAATCTTATTCAAAATTAATTTTATATTATGATGTATCCATATACACATACATTAATTCCCCTATTTAATTTGAACAGTTCAAACTAAACGATTCTTATTTTATCCTTAATAAGCTAGCAAGGAGACTAACGGACCTACAAACTCTAATGATACAAGATTAATTAATTAAACTTTTTAATTAAATTAATCAACATTCATTAATTGTAGATCACTCTGCTAAAGACCCATAGTTGCAATCTTCACACTGTAGATACATTTCTATGTTGATGGATATAACCAATCAACAGTAAGTCAACCCTTCACGAATCGCTCGTAATTACTGTTGTGTCAAATTACCATTTTACTCCTGTAATTACATCTAACTCCTTAAGTACCACTATGGTTGGCAACGGGGCCTGGGCGAGGTAGGGGTGGGGGGTTCCCTCTCCCGGGAATTTACCCTCATCCCTGCCCCGGTCTCCACCATGTGAAGGCGAGGATGGGGGTGGGGATTCCGCGTTTCCCCTATTATTCCCCATTTAAATTGTTATATCTTTTTCTTTTAAATCTCATATATTTTATTTTATTTTCTTTTTTAATTTGAGTCACTTTGTTTGCACTACCTCATAAAAATTAAACAAAATTTAATAGATACAAATTCATGAAATAAAATAAATAAATTCTACAAATTCACAAGCTAACAAATGCATGAGTTAAATTCTACAAATTCACAAGCTCACAAATCCATGAGTTAAATTCTACAAATTCACGAGACCATGAGTCAAATTCTACAAATTCAAGTATTAAATAAAGTTAGAATAAAATTTTGAAGTAAAATGAATTCAAATGTCTTATACTACAACCAGAGTCATAAACCTGCTCGCCCTTCTCTCTTCTCGACATTATCCTGCCCTTATTTGTGAGTATTATTTCTATTTTTAAAATATAATTAATAGATAATGTCATAAAAAATAAGTTGATAACATAATTACAAATAATGTCATAAAAAATAAGTAGATAACATAATTGACAAATAATGTCCTGTGCAATGAGTTTGCATAAGACCAGACCATGAAATAATCATTTTTACTTTATTAACACCGTTCACTGTTAAAACTGATTATTTCAACCTAATGACCTAAGTAACTTGATCTTAATCCTGAGCTAACTATAAACTCTTGTTTATTCGAGATTATCCTTAGATATGCATAGGTGAGAGTAGCCTGACTTCGTGGCTCAATAAGCCTCTTATTTCAGGGGTAAGACCGAGTAGATAGCTGGGGACATAAAGTGCAAGATGGAATTTACTCCTACCCGTTTTAGGGATAGTAGATAGGTTGTTCCCTTAAATGCTGACTCTAGGTCTTGAATAAGGGGCCCAACCCCCTCACTGGCCCAAGAAGGATTCGGTTTAGTGAAAACAATTTGTTCATTAGAGAATCAGTGGGACTTAAGGAACAAAAAGTACTCACAGAGGTAAAACGGTAATTTAACCTAACTGTGATTACAGACAACCTGTAAAGGATCAACTTACTAATCATGGTTATATTAAGTGGAGAGAAATATATCTATAATGAGGAGAGTGCAACTACTGGGCTTTAGTGAAGTGTCCCGGTAGTTAACAAATGTTGATTAATTAGGTCAAAAAGTCTGACCAGTTAATCTCGTACCGTTGGAACTCATGATTTGTAAGTTCATTAGGTTCCCTTGCTAGTTCATATTGGACAAAATTTTAGAACAACATGATGAATGAATTCAAAACTTTCAAATTCAATTTGGAGAATAAAGCATTAAAAGAGTTTAACGACTTATTATTTAATTTCGAATTAAACAATAGAAAGAGATAAAAAAATGTATTTAAATATGATTGTGTATATGAATAGGGATTCATATCGAGAGTAGTCAAATTGGGATTTATATAATTTAATATATGATAATAAATTTTATAAATAATTAATAAAATATGTAATTAATTATTGAGAAATTATTTTAAATGGCAAAACTACTGAAAATATCTACAACTAATAGCAAAATACACAGTTTATTCGCGATAAACTACGATAGACTACTATCTATGTCTATCGTGACGCAAATAGTAGTCCATCGCGACCTATCGCAGTCTATCGCAGATATATAGTTAAATTTTACTATATTTGTAAATATTTTTGTTCCTTTTGCTATATTTGAAAAGAACCCTTAATTGTTTGAATTAATAATATATAACTTAATTTGAAAATTGAAAATGTTGATTTTTGAAATCAAAAGGTCAAATGTTGACCAAAAATTAGTGGATTTTTCCAATTCTCAATTTTAGTGATATTATGACTAAGCTATTTTGCATGTTTGGTGTAAGCCTCACATTTTGACACTAATCATAATTAAATTAGGTGTCAACTTGAAATCAATATTCATTTTTGCATGCTATGTGTATTCATCTCAAATTGACACTAATTACTCTTATGTAAGGTGTCAATTTGAAATGATAACTAATTTTGCACGCTAATCTCTTTTAAAGAGAAATTATGAATGAGATTCATAATGGATGGATGAATAATGAATGAAAAAAGATTGATGCTTGAATTTGCTGAAATTAAGCACTAAAAACAAAAGACTCTCAAACTCTCTCAATTCACAAAATTTCCTCCAATTCATCACTAATTTGATCCCACAATCAAGTTCTAAGACCAAATAATAGCAAGGAAGACACTTATGGTGGTCTACGTCTTGTTCGTGATCAATTGGAAGGTTAATTCGCAAGATCTTGGTGCTACAAAGGTCGTATTTCAAACCCTCTGTTTTATAGCTAAAAAACATGTTTTTCTTTCAAATTAAAACAAATTAGAGTGTTTTTTATCCAATTACTTCCGCTGTGCATGTTTTATATTCCTTCACTTATATCTTAGTTTATTGGATTGAGTTAATGCAATCTAAATGTTGAACAAAATACTTTTTATTTTATTAAATAAATAATTTATATTTTCAATTTACAAACTACGAGACCTAAGAGATTTAGGACCCCAGCCTCAACATATTTAATTTCTTTGGATGATATTGAGAAGTCTAATATGATTACAACTATTTTATGAGCATGATGTTATTAGCATGTGATTGATATGAAAATGTGTTGAACCTTGAGACATGTACTATGACTTATGTTGTGTATTTATAGTAAGCATGTTATATCTTAAGTTAAGAAGTGACAATTTACTCTCCTAACACTACTATGTTATTGGTAACTTGTAGAAATACAAGTTATTATAGCTTTTTCTTAGAATAATAGAGAGGATTTAATGGATTAGCCGACAATCTAGACTTAAATTCATTGATAAAAATCTTCTTTGGGTTTTGCACTCTTGATTTGCTTAAGGTAAATGTTCTTAAGAAAAACTATTTCTAAAACGTGTGATGTCTTGCAGAAAACGCATGACTCAAGCCTGGGCGTCTTCCAAATTGACAAACGCCAAGCCTTCAATCGGCAAACGTAAGCTTTGAGATCTACGACAATTGGAAATTGGATCTTAGAAATTACTCTACTTCATTTGCGGTGTTACAAGCGGTCGCTAAATTAGCCGAGAATTATGCAATAAGATAAAATTGATGCAAATCAGCAAATTAGTTGGGGATGATGCGATTCTGCCAGAGTTGCAACACAATCTCTATAAAAGGGCAAGATTAAAGGCTTAAAAGGCTGTTGATTTTCCTGGAGTTTCACCATCTATAGTAGAATTCTTCCGAGAAGACAACCGGGATAGAGCACTTGAAAGAGTAATCTTCTCCTAAATCAACATACCACCACAGCAGTGAAGCACGCGATCATCATCGATGGAATCAAGAGATTGATCCACCGCTGATTCATTCCCTACTTTCTATTCTTATTTTTTCTACCTTGTTGTTTACATTGTGTCTCAAGAGATTGTATTCTTTCAAACAATTGTACTGCTTTCCTTAATTTCAATTATCATCCATGAATTTCATATTCATATCTCTATCCATTTTCTTGTTTACAAGCATGAGTATCTAAATATAACAAGGATTGGGACAAAGTTATTATCTATCTAAGAACAACGTTTGAGATTATTTCATCTTTGCTTGATGTATTTGAAGATAATGCTTATTTCCATTTAGCTAATTGAGATAAGTAGATATACTCAACTGCTTGAGAGAGCAAGTGATTGTGGAACTCATCAAGTGAATTAAGAAGTACTTCTAGATATAGAAACAACCTTAAGTTCAATAATACTTCATCCATGCGTCATAGAAATATGAGTATGCAGTTTGTTAACTGAGAGTTGCAGACCATAAGTTGAGAACATGAAATAATCTAAGCTGCGTTTATGAAGATAGATAATAATGACCCCATAACCCTGTTTTTCTCATTCCTATTATCTTTTGCTAACCAACTGCTGTGCACACACTGTCCACCACATCCACCCATTAGTAGTATAGTTTTCTTAGTTTATGCAAACCTTTCCTTGATTATTTTGTAATAAGATCACCATTACACTTTAAGAGTTTCGAATCTACAACAAGTTTCTGCTTTCGACCTCAGACTCACCGAGATACCTACTTTCAGCTTATACTTGGGTTGAAATTAGGAAAACCTAACTAAATATACATCACATGCATTACACCTTTATAAACGCAACAGTTATCGGAAGCCGAAAGGTTTCCTACTATGTTATCAGAAGCCTACATATTTTCTACTATGTTATCGAAAGTCTGTGAGTTTCCTAATATGTTCCTAGAAATCGATGGGTTTCCTATTATGTTATCGGGTGTCGACAGGTGCTCTACTATATTTGTGAGCCTTCAGGCCACCAGATGCGTGTTATTTTGGGTTAAAACACTTACTAGATGGTCATCCCGGACTAGTTCATGTATGCATGTCCCACTAGAATGTTGCATTTATTGGACATAAATGCATAGTCGGACCCCTATAGTGGGGTTATTATTGAGTATTTTTATACTCACCATTTTCTTCTGTTATGTTTTCTCTAGGTAAGGGAAAGGATATACCAACGTGTGACAAGAAGAATCTATGGTAGTATCATGGGACCAAAAGAAACTTCCGCATAGTTTTCATGTTTTAAAACGAGCCTGTGATGTCTAAATTTATTTCGGAACTTTTTGCATTTTTGTTATTTCAACTTTCCAGAAATCTATATTCTAATTGTCTTGGAATAGGGGTACCCCAAATAGAGGTTTGACGTTTTTAATCACTATTTTTTAAAAGTTATTTGCTTAATGAAATTCATTTTGTTTTGGTTTTTTGTTAAAGGATTTTGCTTTGTAATTATGCATGCATGTGCAACTTCCTGTTAGTAAGTCTTAGACAGTCATGTTGTTACACTCCAACTTAGTCTGAATCCTAGAGTTTCTTGATGGGGTAAAACTCATAGGATATGAATGTATTTACAAAAAAAAGTACATGAAAATATAGATAATAAGATACAGATATTCAAAGTAACACTCATGGTGGTAGGTGAAATTGATGAGAAATTAGACTATGAGTCAATTTTCTCACCTTTTGCCATAATGGAGTTTTTTAAGTATTATTTGATTCATTGTTATATTTGAGATATGAAAAATGAATAAATAAAATTCTTTTAGGAAAAGAAACAAAAGCAAAAGGTTTGCACAATATTACACAATTTGAATATTTAAATATAAGGTTTGATAAAAGTATCATAACCTATGACTTTGAATAAATAATTATTATCCTATACGTGCAAAAAAATTATAAAGTGCTAAGTGGTTATTTCTCATATTTTATATTGATGTTTTATTACTCATTATGTATGATGTAAAAGTTCAATGTAATATAAAAGTTGGACTACCTAACCAATTTTAAATGAGTAATTTGAAATAACTTTGTATATTATATTTCCAAATAGATATTTTGAAGGACATAATGTTAAAATTTTCTTAGGCATCTTACATTTACAAAATTGTAGTCAAACATATGATGCAGAACTTTAGAAAGAATGATAGTTTATCATTTTAAGAGTGAAGTTCATAAGTCTAAGAAAGAGCATCCCAAGAAACCTCAAGTGTTGAGGACAAATGATTAATTATCTTCTCTTAGTAGAAGAGGATTAATATGCAAATGAGACTTATTTAACATTTAAATAAATAAATGGTTAGATATATCTTAAATTAATGTACATTGTGTGTAATGGGTATAAGGATGTCTTATTTATTGTATTTGTACATTTACTTTTTATGTAATGTGCATTATACATTTGACATTTTCAGCTTTAGATTATTTATTTTATATACATCTCACTAATTCGAGTTTTTGTTCAAGTAGGAGTTTGTTGGGTTTTATGCACTAAGACTCATAGATAGTAAATGTAACATTTGACCAAACATTAATAAAATGTTATTAATGTTTTTTTTTCCAATAAAGTGTTATTGTTTATATTATGTTTATCTTGCCTAAATAACCATAATTCAATAAATTAACATCATAGGTCGTTAAATGAGTCTTGAACTGTATGTGGAGACATAGGATGATTAGTGTACAAAATACAGCCTAAAGACTATAATATAGGGATAAGGCTGGGTATCTTATCCTAGTGACACTATAAATACGACTCACTTTGTACTTGATACAAACACAATGATCTAATGCATTTGTGTAGGGGATATGTGAGTGGGCGTATCCTATGCAATGAGTTTGCATAAGGCCAGACCGCAAAATAGTAGTCGCTAGCTATAACACCGTTAACTAGTTAGGTTTCTATTTCACTAGGATGACCCAGGCTACTTAGTTTTAATCCTGAGTGGGTTATGGACTCCTATTCACAAGGGATTGTCCTTTGATTTGTACAGGCGAGAGTGGCCAGTTCACAGACTCAATAAGCCTACCATTTTGGGGACAAGACCAAGTGAAGAGCTGAGAGCATAATCACACAAGATGGAATTCGCTCCTTCCCTGCTTTAGGAAAGTAGATGAGTGTTTCCTTAAGTGGTGTCTCCGGGTCTTGAATAAAGGGTCCTACCCTCTCAATGGCACGAGAGGAATATCTTTTTAATGGTTGGACCATAAACAAGTTGTTCATTAGAGAAGCACTAATACTTAAGGATTGTAACATAGGGGTAAAATGGTAATTTTGACCCAAATATTGTTACGAACACTCGTGAAGGACCAACTTGCTGTTGTTGGTCTATGTTTTTGGACAAAAAAAAATATCTGTAGTGAGAAGAGTGCAACTATGGGTCTATAGTGGAGTGTACCTACAGTTAACAAATATTAATTACCTTGGTTGAGTGTAGCCAATTAATCTCATGTCGTTGGAGTTTCTGATCAGTAGGTCTAGTAGGTCCCACTAGTAGCTCATAGAGGGTATTGAGGTAATTATAGTAATTTGAAATATTCAAATTTACTTAGGAAAACAATATAATGTATGGAGATACATTATAATATAAAGATTATTTTTTAATTAACGTTATAATATAAATTTATTTTGAATTTGATTCAAAATTTAATTTATGGGAGAAGTAAATATTTGAAGGAGTTCAAATATTAAATTTAATATGAATTGAATTCATATTAAAACTATAGGTTAATACTAATGCGCATTAGATGCACATTAAAACTATAGGTTATTTGAGAGAAATATAATTGAATGTGATTCAATTATAGGGTTAAAATTAAATGTATAATGTTTAATTTAACGATTAATTAATTGGTGAATTAATTAATTATTTAATTTAATTTGATTAAATTTGATTTAATTTAATTGATTGATTTAAAACTATAAATTATGTAAGGGATATTTATTTAAATATGATTTAAATAAATTAGTCAATTAAATTGGATTTGATTGATTTTAAAATTAAATAATAATAACTGATACTTTAGTTATTATACGTGGTATGGGTCCACAGTGGTTTTTCTAAATATAATCCACGTCTAACGAAAGGGAAATATGTTAATTTTGGCTTTCTCCTCCAATTTGTGTGAGATAGAGAAAATATGTTTACAACAAAGGTTCTTTCATCTCTACTAATCACTCTTTGTAGAATTTTCCAAAAACAAATTAGGATCCCGTCATCCTACCTCGTCTTTCCCAAAAGAGATTACTAGTGAATCCAAGTGGTGGTGTTCCTGCGCAATTTGCAAGATCGTGCAAAGAAGAAATATTTTCTCAAAGGAGTTGATGAAAATCCACCTGGGTCACAAGGAAGGTATGGTCTTGTCTTCTCTGTAATTTTATCATAGATTTAGAATTTTTAATTTTTCATTGCATGTTCAGCCTATGTTTGTAGTAAAATGTCTCTATAACATTATTATTATTTGCCAAATGTATTGATTTTTTTATCTAAATTAAAATACAGTATTTGGTTCTCTGAAAATCTTCTGCTGTGGGGATTTCAACGCTACACATTGAGAACAAAATGATAAATGTTTTCGTAATACCTATGAATGTTTAGAAATTTATGTGTATGGAGTTAAAGTTTTGATCTTTTAAAGATACACTAAATCTTATAGAGATTTAGAGAAATTTATGTTGAGATTAAGTTATCCTAAATGGTGTATAATGGCATACAAAGTAATTGTTTTTGCTTGTGAAGCAACACAAATAATTTGTATAACCATAAAAAATCATTTTAGATAAGTTGTTTCATATGTGAATTGGTCTATCATACTTTATTAGATAATAGTGGTGCAACGACTGAAACCAAGGATACTAGTAAACATCAATTTATAGGGTAAAGGCAGATTGAGAGAAAGCATCATGGTGGTGACTAGGATGGCATTTTATGACATACAGTTTTATTTATATAAAGAGACTCTCTAGGGTAAAGTGTTTGAGGTTCATTTAGAATGTCTAAGACTACCATCGCTAGGGCAAGTGGGATAACATGTTGGGTATAGAGTGCCCTAGGATACATGTCTCACCCAACTTTAGTGCTAATGAGAGATCGTTAGGATTTATGCTCTAAAACCTCGTAGTTAATTAACTATTTAATAAGTACTTAATGTAATTATTAAATATGCAATAATGAATTATCCATTACAGTAAAAATCCAAGGTTATTACATGAGACTTCAACAGTATGTAATTGACATAGAGGTGGATCGTATCAAGCAATAACCTAAAGGGGCTATAGTATATGGATAAGGTTGTGTGTCTTCTCCTGGTAACATTATGGATACGACCCACTTTGTATTGTTACAAACGATATGATCCAAATTGTTCACGTGGAGTGTTGATTTATGTCATAATTTGATATTATTTACTATAATTAGTCCATAAGATTTTCTCCTTGTTTGTCAATATTTCCTTACTTGGTTAAATCTGTATCTATTTAAGTTAAGGCTTTGTACCCTTGTAAATGTAAGAAAGAAAGGTATCTTTAATAAAAATAAATAAATAAATAACATTTTTTCTACATGGTATCAGAGCGGTCAAACAAAGAAAAAAACCCTAACCCTAATCCTTAGTGTTGTCACAGCCGTCGCCTCTCCGTGCCCGCCGCTGTGCTTTTTGTACTCAGATGCCTCCGACTTCTGTCATCGCCATCAACGTCTCCGACTTTCGACTGTGTCGTCAACGTTTCCATCTTCAATGCTGTTTTTTACTGTCGCAACTTCAACGCCGTTTTTTTTTATCTCAGACGACTTTGATTTCCTATGACAATTGGTTGCGATCTCAGATGCCATTTTTTATCATTTTTTTTCCATTGCTTTGGGTTTTTTGGGTTTGTCTCGACGTCGCTGTGTTCGTTGTTTTCCGGCTCTCTGTGTCGGGTCTTTCAACACTCTTTGTTTTCAGTTTTTCGTCCAGCGGTGTTATTTTTTTGAATACAACATGTCCGACGAAAAGTCACCGATGGCCAAAGTTTCTGATCACAGTCAGCTTCCAAATGTCCAAATCACCATAATCCAACTTAATGGAGACAACTTTCTTCGTTGGTCCCAGAGCGTTCGGATGTATATTTGTGGATAAGGGAAGATTGGGTATCTCACCGATGAAAAAGAGGCACCAATCAAGACAGATCCATCATTTGCTACTTGGAATGCTAAAAATTCCATGGTCATGACGTGGTTAGTCAATTCCATGACTGGGGAAATATGTTCAAATTATACGTGTTATTCGACCGCAAAGAACTTGTAGGACAACGTTAACCAAATGTATTCAGATCTAGACAATCAATCACGTGTATTAGAGTTGAATCTTAAACTAGATCACATCCATCAATGAAACTTTTTCTGACGTCTGTAGGGAGGAAAGTCGTCAAAGTGTTATGTTGGACAAGAAAAGTACAGATTCAGTTGAGACATCGGCGATGATGACTGAAGTAACAGCCAATAAGGCTTCCACACCTCCAAACAAACCACAAGTATGGTGTGATCACTATAACAAACCTCGTCATACTCAGGAAACCTATTGGAAAATCCATGGAAAGCCTGCAAATTAGAAGAACAACAAGCCAGGTGACAAAAGTAATAATCACTCTGCACCTTCCATTGCCAATAATGCTGACTCCAATCCATTCAGTAAAGAGCAAGTTGATCAACTTCTGAAGTTGTTAAAGATCACTTCGTCATGAGGTAATCCTAGTACCTCCTTGGCATAAACAGGTAACTGTCCTCAAGTTTTTTCTTGTCTTAATTCATCTCCATCGATTATAGATTCTGGAGCTTTAGACCATATGACCAGTACATCTCATTTTTTTGACTCATATTCCTCTCTGTATAGCATTGAGAAAATTCGACTTGCAGACAGTAGTTTCAATTCTATTGTAGGCAAAAGAACTATTCATTTGACAAATAAAATCACCTTACACTCTGTACTCCATGAGTAAACTCTCTAGAGATACTAACTGTCACATCATTTTTTGTTCAACCCACTATTTGTTTCAGGATCAGGGCTCAGGGGAGATGATTGGACGTGCTAGTCTACTTGATGGTCTTTACTACTTTGATGAATCTTCAACTGGTGATAAAAAAAGTTTAGGGCTTAAGTTGCGTCAGTTTTCCCTCTATTCGAGAAACAATCATGTTGGGCTAGGCCATCCCAGTTTTTTCTATTTGAAGTTTTTATTCCCAAAATTATTTAAAGGAATTGATTGTTCAAGTTTTCAATGTGAAAGTTGCATTTTTGCCAAGAACCATCGGGCCACATATTTACCAAAACCTTACAAAGCTTCCAAACCATTTTACTTAATTCATAGGGATGTTTGGGGTCCATCCAAAGTTTTGACACATAGTGGCAAACGTTGGTTTGTTACATTTATTGATGATCACACTCGATTAATGTGGGTTTACTTATTTACAAAAAAAGTTCAAGGTCAAGGACATCTTTGTTCGCTTTTATAACATGGCTGAAAATCAATTTCAAACTAAATTAAGCATCCTACACTCTGATAATGGGACTGAATACTCCGACGAGGTTTTGGCTGATTTCTTTAAAGTAAAGGGTATTTTCTATCAATCCACTTGTCGAGATACTCCCCAACAAAATGGCATTGCTTAATGAAAAAATAGGCATTTACTTGATGTTGCACATGCCCTTATGTTTTATATGCATGTTCCTCAATACTTATGGGGCGATGTAGTTCTCACGGCCACCTACCTTATCAATCGAATGCCTTCCAAAGTTTTGAATTTTAAAACCCCTTTAAATACTTTTAAGGATTCATTTTCTCTTGTTCGTTTGTGGTCTGATTTACCTCTTAAAGTCTTTGGGTGCACTGCTTATGTTCATGTTCCAAGATTTTCTCAGTCTAAACTTGATCCTAGGGCCCGTAAGTGTATTTTTCTTGGTTATGCCTCTGACAAAAAGGGATATCGATGTTTTGACCCTCTCACTCAAAAATACATTGAGAGTTTGGATGTGGTGTTTTTGGAAAATAAATCAATTTTTGACAAAAATTTTCTTCAGGAGGAGATATCCAACCATGAAAATCATTTTTGGGATACATCTCCTCTCCTTTCTCTCATCTATCCTGAGCCTAATAGCCTTGTAATGCCAAACATGGGAGATTCAAATTCAGGGGGAGAAACACTCCGAAGAGATCTCAATGATCCACACCCTGAGCTTCAGGTTTATACTAGAAAGGCATTCAATCAAAGTAATCAGGATAAAAGAGGCTACGTGCCACACACTCAATCAAATACCCTGACTAATGATGCTGAAAATCCAGGTAATTCTCCTTTTATTCCAATTTCCTCAGCTTCTCAAAATCCTTTGTCTGACCTTGACATTCCAATAGCCCATAGGAAAGGTGTTCGCCAGTTCACTAAGTATTCCATTGCAAACTCCCTTTCTTATCATATATTGTCTAATGATTATAGAGCCTTCAACTCTAGGATAACAAATCTATTTGTGCCAAGGAATATACAGGAAGCTTTAAATGACCTGAACTGGAACTTAGCAGTTATGGAAGAGATGACAGCTCTAAAAGAAAATGGCACGTGGGAAGTTGTTGAACTTTTGAAAAACAATAAAAACAAAGGGATGTAAATGAGTGTTCATTATAAAGTGCAAAGTTGATAGGAGCGTAGAAAGATAAAAAAATACGAGACTGGTTGCTACAGATTTTACACAAACTTATGGAATTGATTATCAAGAAACATTTGTCCTTATTGCAAAAATCAACTCCATTAGAGTGCTATTATCTATCGTAGTTAACTTTGACTGACCCATTTATCAGCTTGATGTAGAAAATGCCTTCCTTAATGGCGAGCTTGAAGCGGAAGTATTCACGAGCTTACCACTAGATTTTGAAGCCAACCTTGGAAGCAACAAAGTGTGCAGGTTAAAGAAATCTCTCTATGGCCTTAAGCAGTTTCCTAGAGCATGGTTTGAACGTTTTGAGAAAGCAGTGACAGGTTATGGTTTGCGTTAGAGTCAAGCAGATCACACCATTTTTTATAGACATACCAGTCATGACGATAATGAAGAAGGTGAGATGAAAAACCTGAAGGGGAAACTAGCTAATGACTTCCAAATTAAAGACCTAGGAATGTTAAAATACTTCCTAAGAATGGAATTTGCGAGGTCAAAACAAGGTATCCTTGTTAATCAAAAAAAATATATTGTTGACTTACTTGAAGAGACAGGCTTACTTGGCTTTCGTACAGCAAAAACTCCTATCGAAACAAACTCAAAATTACAAGCTGCAAAGGATACAGAGATAAAAGATAAAGAGAAATATCAGAGACTTGTGGGAAGACTTATTTATCTATCACACACTCATCCAAATATTGCTTTTGCTGTCAGTATGGTAAGCCAGTTCATGCATATCTCAAGGCCAACCCACTTCGAAGCTGTTTACATAATTCTAAGATACTTGAAAGGAACTCCAAGAAAAGGTCATTTACGTGTGGAAATCTACACTAATGCTGATTGGGCAGGTAGTACCACAGACAGGAGATCAACTTTTGGCTATTGTTCCTTTGTTGGAGGTAATCTAGTTACCTGACAAAGCAAAAAACAAAGTGTTGTAGCCAGAAGTAGAGCTGAAGCTGAGTTCAGGGCTTTAGCCCATGGCATATGTGAAGGTATATGGATAAAAAGACTATTGGAAGAATTAAAATTTATCCAGGTAATGCCTATACGTGTTTACTGTGACAATAAGGCAGCCATCTCCATAGCACACAACCCAGTCCTACATGATAGGACGAAACATATAGAGGTTGATAAACACTTTATAAAGGAAAAGATCAATACTAGAGTGATTTGCATTACCTATCTCTCTACAACAGAGCAAATTGCTGATATACTGACAAAGGGACATCCAAAATTACAATTCGACAAATTGATAAACAAGCTGGTAATGGAAGACATCTTTAAACCAGCTTGAGGGAGAGTGTTGATTCATGTCATAATTTGATATTATTTGATATTATTTGCTGTAATTAGTCCATAGGATTTTTTCCTTGTCTGTCAATATTTTCTTACTTGGTTAAATCTGTATTCTATTTAAGTTAGGGTTTTGTACCCTTGTAAATGTAAGAAAGAAAGATATCTTTAATATAAAAAATAACATTTTTTTCCACATGGAGACATGCAAGTAGGGGTATCCTATACAAAGAGTTTATATAAGACTAAACCATAAAATAATTAATCTCTCTTTGTAGCTCTGTCAATTAAAGAGATTAATATTTCGAAAGTTGATCATTTGTAACTCAATCAAAATCCTAAGTGAGTTATAAACTCATGTCCATTAAGGCTCGTCCTTTGATTATCATGGGTAAGAATAGCCCAAGTTGCCGACTCAATAAACCTACCATTTTGGGGACTTGACCGAATAAGAAACTCGGAACGTAATTTCACAAGATGAAAGGGACTTCACCTTCTCACTGGCCCGAGAGGGACTTAGTTCCCTTAAGTGCTGACTCCAGAACTTGAACAAAGGGACTTCACCTTCTCACTGGCCCGAGAGGGCCTTAGTTTATGGTTGGACCATAAACAAAATTGCTCATTAGAAGATTAGTGGTACTTAAGGAGTAAGAGGTAATTACAGGGGAAAAATGAACAATTGAGCATCTGTAATTACAACCAACTCGTGAAGGATTGACTTACATGCAATGGTTACATTCATGGACACAACATGTTCTACATTGCATAAGGTGCAACTATTGGTCTATAGTGGTTTGCCCCACTAATTAAAAAGTTTAATTAATTGATCTCATATTATTAGAGCTCATAATTTGTTGGTCCATTAAGTCCCCTTGCTAGCTCAGAATGGATCAATAAGGATCAATGTTTTAAAATAATAATTTGAAGTGTTCAAATTAGTTCAGAAAATAATATGTTAATTATATATGATACAGTTAACATAATATATATAGATACATTATAATATATAGTTAATTCTAATTAAACTTTATAATATGGGAGATATAATATATTTGAATGTGATTCATATGAATAAGATTCATATTAAAATTATAAATTAACAAACTAATATGAAACAGATGGGTCAGTTCTTCTTTATAGGATTTTGAATTTTTACTCTCGACTCTCAAGATCTCGTAACCCAGAGAAAATAGTTCTCTATACAAAATGCTTTTCTATCATATTCCCTCTATCTCTCAGAAGAGAATCTTACAAGTCGCTCTTCATTAAACTCATAGCGAGGAAGACTCTGTGAAAGTGTTCCTAGTGTTGTAGGAGATCAACAACGATGATTTTATGCAACCTATAAATATATATAACTAACCCAGCCCGGTCCCACTATTTCTTTTGATTTAAAAAGCTGATCAACCCTCAGCCCATTAGCCCTCGTTCCAATTCCAAAGAGTAAAAGAAATACAAAATTCAAAAAAAAAAAAAAAAAAAATAGAAACCTAAAAATAAATAGGAACCATGATTCTTCACCTTCTCCAGTTCGTGTGTCGTCACCTGCCATCTCTATTCTCCCCCACAACACCACCTCCATGACTTCCTCAGCAATTCAGCCATCTTAAGCTCCACCTCCAGTCACCATACCCCTGAGTCCCTGACCTCATTCCTGTCTCAGCAATGGCTTCAAAGTTGACTTTTAGCACAGGAGGTTGAGTTTTAAATTTATATTGTAGTACATTGTCTGCAAAAACAGTTAAAGTTCTTATTTGTACACCAAATTGGATGTGTTCTACATCAATTACGCATAGAGGTGAGAATATTGAAATAACAACCAATCATATTGAAACGCTTGAATTAGGTAATTTTTAATGTAAGTAAACTGTTTTAATATTTTTTTTTATTTATATCTTATAAACTAATTTGTTCTTTTTCTTTTTTTCTTTTTTTTTTTTTTTTTTTTTAGAAATAATTAAAGAGACAAAACATCCATGATAATTGATTTAGGTGATTGAAGAATGAAGTGGAAGAAAAGTTGTGTTTGCTTCATTTGTAATTCAAATTTATTGTTTTGGACTTTAAACTTTGTAATTTGTATCATTTAATTTTGTTTTATGTTGTGTTTGAAACTTTGGACGAATTGTGTTTTATGTTTGAAAGTTTGATTAAGTCTTTGAATGAATCCTATTAAATTTTAGATGAATCATATTAAATTTTAAGATGCTTTGATGGTTTGATTGGGACTTTGGATGAATTGTATTGAATCTTAAGTTAGCCTTAAAAGTTTGACTGAGACTTTGGGTGAATTCTACTGTATTTTAGTATGATTTGAAAGTTTAATAGATTTAAAAAGAAAAAAAAAATTGTATTTGGGACCGCAGACAAAAATGAGCTAGAAACAAACAAAAGAAAAAAAATCGATTTTAATCGAACGGATCCAACCTGAACCGAATCAGGGTAGTTCAATTTAAAAATTGAAACTTAGCAGACTTGGTTTTCAATAGTTCATAATTACTGTAAATCAATATGTTTGATTCAATTCTATCTTGGTTTTGCTCAAAATGGAAGTGCACATTAATTGTGCACACTCCTAACTTAAATGCTCAATTTATGATGAGTTAACCTAACTTTTAAAAACAAGTCAAACATAAGATAAAGTTATAAATGTTTGAAACTTTAGTTTATTTTAAAGAGTTGTTTTCAAAATGCCACTATTTATTAGTGATAGATAATGACAAACAATAATTGACATTTATTAGTGTTTAGACACATTGCTATATTTAAAAATATTTTCATCTATTTTGCTCATCCTTTAACTCATCATTGTTTTTTTTAACGAAATTTGTTACTTAATATATTTTTGTGATGTCACACAAAAATAAAACATAGTACAAATGTAAATTATACTATTCTGACTATTTATTATTCTAGTGACGAAATTGTGTGGACATTAAAACCGTGTGAGGAGTATTAAAATATTTAAAACTTAACATTTCTATTAAATTGTTTTACATAATATTTTTGTGGGGCAATCAACATATTAAAGAAAATGAAAATTTTGTTTCTTTTCTATGAATTTATCGATAAAACCTTCGACTCGAGTCAAAATATTGTTGTGTGTTTCTTTAATGTAACGTGGCAAATTATACAACTTACAGAAATATAATTGGTATAAATATAGTTTTTAGTCCATTTTTAGATTGTTTATCTATTTAGACATTATTGTTCACACGAGGTTTTTAGAGAAACTTAATTCGTGAATTTGAACATAAGTTGATATATATTTCATGCGGATATAGATCGATCTCTAATTGATCTTCTGATTCTTTCTCAATTGAATGCGTACGCTTGATGCATGGAAGCAGAGCGTGTGTATGTTCTTGAAATTGGAGTCTTGGAATAATGTATGTGTTCCAAAAAACTTAAGTCTTCAAGTTTGGTTGCTTCAGAAGTTTAGGAGTCTTTCGATGGTAGGGAGAATTCTTTCTAGATTCTTTGAAGTGCAGAATTTTCTGGCTTGGGCTTGGGCTTGGTTGGTCCATGGACACGGCCCTTGGGCCCAACAAATTGGACTTGGGTCTTAATGAGCCTTTGGACAAAATTAATACTATTTTAGGACCCAATTGAATTTTAGCCCAAATATTAATACCAAATTGGATCAAATTATTTTATTCAATCTAACGGTCAAGGCGAAAACATGTGACGTCACCGGATTTGCCAATTTATCTCTTCAATTTCAATTTTGGACACATGTCAACTTTTAATTAGTCCCAAATTTAATTATTTGTAATTTCATTGTTAATTTGGCAAATGACATGACAATTTGTGATTGGTCCAAAATTTTTCATTCAACAAATGCCCATTATCAAGATTTATGCACGTACATGGGTAGGTGAATCTCGAAAAAATAAAGTTGAATTCAAAATCTGAGATTTTACCCCTAATTTGATTTGAATTGAGAATAAAAGTTAAATTTTGATTTGAATTTGAAATAAAATTTAGAATGTGGCCAAATTTTAATTTGAGAGAAACTTGAGATTTTACCCTCAGTTTAATTTGAATTGAGAATAAAAGTTAAGCATGATTTGAATTTGAGATAAAATTTGGAATATGACCAAATTTTAGTTTTAGAGAAACTTGAGATTTTACCCTCAATTTGATTTGAATTGAGAATAAAAGCTAAACTTGATTTGAATTTGGGATAAAATTTGGGATATAACCAAATTTTAATTTGAGAGAAATTTGAGACTCTCTCCAATTTATTTGGATTCGAGGAAAGAATCCTAAATTCCGATAATTTAAATTTGAGATAAAATTTGGAACATGGTCAAATTTTAATTTGAGAGAAATTTGAGACTTTATTCCCAATTTAATTTAGCTTTGAGGAAAGAACCCTAAATTTGGATAATTTAAATTTAAAATATGGCCAAATTTTAATTTGAGAGAAATTTGAGACTCTATCCCTAATTTAATTTGGCTTTGATGAAAGAACCCTAAATTTGAATAATTTAAATTTGACATAAAATTTAGAATATGACTAAATTTTAATTTGAGAGATCAATTTAAGATCCAATCTATAATTTAATTTGACATGAGAATCTCATCAAAATGAAATAAGATTCCAGCAGGAAATCTAAATTGAATTAGGATTAAAATCCAATATTAGCCTCTATAAATAGGGTTTCATCCACCCGTCAATCTCATTCAATTCTTCCCCTCTTTTTTCGCATTCTTCTTCCTTCTCTTAGAGTTTTTTTTTTTTTTTTTTCTCTTTTCACTGTCTTTTTCCTTCTCCTTTTTTTCTCTCTTTTTTTTTTTCTTCTTTTCTTGTGTTTCTCTTCTTTTCTTTCTTTTGTCTATTTTCTTAAACTTTTCTTTTTTTTTCTTTTTCTTTTTTTTCTTTTTTTTTTTTTTTCTTTTTCTTTTTTTTCTTTTTTTTTTTTTTTCTTTTTCTTTTTTTTCTTTTTTTTTTTTTTTCTTTTTCTTTTTTTTCTTTTTTTTTTTTTTTCTTTTTCTTTTTTTTCTTTTTTTTTTTTTTTCTTTTTCTTTTTTTTCTTTTTTTTTTTTTTTCTTTTTCTTTTTTTTCTTTTTTTTTTTTTTTCTTTTTCTTTTTTTTCTTTTTTTTTTTTTTTCTTTTTCTTTTTTTTCTTTTTTTTTTTTTTTCTTTTTCTTTTTTTTCTTTTTTTTTTTTTTTCTTTTTCTTTTTTTTCTTTTTTTTTTTTTTTCTTTTTAGTTATTATATGTTTTTCTTTGCTACGCTAGAGGTCGTAGGGCACGTTGGGTATAAATTGGCACTACGTCAATACGCCCCGTGTTCCTTGTCATACTGGAGGTTGTAGAACACGTCGAGTATAGATTGGCACTACGTTAATACGCCCCGTGTTCCTTGCCGTGTTGGAGGTTGTAGGGCACGTCGAGTATAGATTGCACTGCGTCAATACACCCCGTGTTCATTGGCATGTACAACTTTGATGGAGGTTGTAAGGCACACCAAGTATAGATTGGCACTACGTCAATATGCCCCATGTTCACTGGCATCCGCAACTCTGATGGAGGAGGACATATTGACGTTAGTACATCATCCACTCATAGATGTGTTTATCATTGTAGATATATTGTCGAACGTCCGACAGACATGTAAAAGATATGTAGCAAACATGTATCAAATATGTAGTAGATATGTACACCAACACGTCGCGCACTACTTTTCAGATGACAGTAGTTGCAACCATCGAACCTGGAGATGGAGAAGCAGCAGCACAACCATCAAACTTGGAGGTATAGAAGCAGTAGAACTTGAATTGCACCAATATTTTGGAGGAGGAGCATATCTGCACCAACATTTTGGAGGAGGAGCAAAGCCATACCAACATTTTGGAGATGGTGCAAAGCCACACCAACATTTTGGAGATGGTGTGAAGCCGCACCAACATTTTGGAGGTGGAGCGAAGTTGCATCAGTATATTTGGAGATAAAGCAAGCTGCACGAGTATATTTGAAGATGGCGCGAAGCTGCATCAGCATTTTATAGTGGGAGTGAAGTTCCACCAGCATTCTGGGGATGGAGCGAAGTTGCACCAGCATTCTAGAGGAGGAGCGGAGTTGCACCAACATTTTGGAGGGGAACGGAGCTGCACCAACATTTAGAAGGAGGAGCAGAGCTACACCAATATTTCGGAGGAGGAGCAAAGCTGTACCAACATTTTGGAGATGTAGAGAAGATGCACTAGCATTTTGGAGATGGACCAAAGCTGCATCCATTTTGGAGGAGAACGGAGCTACACCAACATTTCAGAGGAGGAATAGAGCTACACTAATTTTTCGAAGGAGGAGCAAAGTTGCACCAAGGAGGGGCAGAGTTGTACCAACATTTGGGAGGACAAGTGAAGCTACACCAACATTTGGGAGGAGGAGTAGAGCTGTACCAACATTTTAGAGAAGAATCAGAGCTACACCAGTATTTCGGAGGAGGAGCAAAGCTGCACCAACATTTTGGAGATGTAGAGAAGATGCACCAGCATTTTGGAGATGAATCGAAGCTGCATCCATTTTTGAGGGGAACAGAGCTGCACTAACATTTCGGAGGAAGAGCAGAGCGACACTAATTTTTCGGAGAAGGAGCAAAATTGCACCAAGGAGGAGCAGAGCTGTACCAACATTTGGGAGGATAAGGGAAGCTGCACCAACATTTGGGAGGAGGAGCAAAGCTGCACCAACATTTTAAAGAAGAAGCAAAACTACACCAATATTTCGAAAGAGAAGCAAAGCTACACCAACATTTTGGAGATGTAGAGAAGATGCACCAGCATTTTGGAGATAGATCGAAGCTGCATCAGCATTCTAGAGATGGAGCAAAGCTGCATCACCATTTTGGAGATGTAGCAAAGATGCCCAACATTTTAGAGATAGAGCAAAGCTGCATCAACATTTTGGAGATGTAGCGAAGATGCTCCAGCATTTTAGAGATAGAGTGAAGCTGCATCAACATTTTGGAGATGGAGCAAAGATGCACCAACATTTTGGAGATGCCACGAAGCTGCACCAACATTTTGGAGATGGAGCGAAGCTGCATCAACATTTTAGAGATGGAGTGAAGCTACATCAACATTTTGGAGATGGAGCGAAGATGCACCAACATTTTCGAGATGCCATGAAGCTACACTAGCATTCTAGATATGGAGCGAAGCTACATCAGCATATTTGGAGATGAATGGAAGCTGCATCAACATTTTGGAGATGGAACGAAGATGCACCTGCATATTTGGAGAAGGAGCAAAGCTGCACCAGCATATTTGGAGATGGAGCGAAGCTGCACCAATATTTTGGAGATGGAACAAAGTTGCACCAAGGAGGAGCAGTGCTGTACCAACATTTGGGAGGATAAGTGAAGCTGCACTAACATTTGGGAGGAGGAGCACATCTGCACCAACATTTTAAAGAAGAAGCAAAGCTACACCAATATTTTGAAGGAGAAGCAAAGCTGCACCAACATTTTGGAGATGTAGAGAAGATGCACCAGCATTTTGGAGATAGACCGAAGCTGCATCAACATTCTAGAGATGGAGCAAAGTTGTATCACCATTTTGGAGATGTAGCGAAGATGCCCAACATTTTAGAGATGGAGCAAAACTACATCAACATTTTGGAGATGTAGTGAAGATGCCCCAGCATTTTAGAGATAGAGTGAAGCTGCATCAATATTTTGGAGATGGAGCAAAGATGCACCAACATTATGAAGATGCCACGAAGTTGCACCAGCATTTTAGAGATGGAGCAAAGCTGCATCAAGATATTTAGAGATGGAGTGAAGCTACATCAACATTTTGGAGATGGAGCAAAGATGCACCCACATTTTGGAGATGCCACGAAGCTACACCAGCATTCTGGAGATGGAGCGAAGCTACATCAACATATTTGAAGATGGAGCGAAGCTACATCAACATTCTGGAAATAGAGCGAAGCTGCATGAGCATTCTGGATATGGAGCAAAGTTGCATCAGCATTTTGGAGATGAAGCGAAGCTGCATCAGCATTTTGGAGATGGAACGAAGATGCACCAGCATATTTGGAGATGGAGCAAAGCTGCACCAGAATATTTGGAGATGGAACGAAGCTGCACCAATATTTTGGAGATGGAACAAAGATGCATCAACATTTTGGTGATGGAGCGAAGATGCGCCAACATTTTCCAGATGCCATAAAGCTGCACCAGCATTTTGGATGGGGCGAAGCGCATCAACATGTTTAGAGATGGAGCAAAGCTACATCAACATTTTGGAGATGGAACAAAGACACACCAACATTTTGGAGATGCTGCGAAGTTGCACCAGCCTTCTAGAGATAGAACAAAGCTTCATCAACATTTTTGGAGATTGAATGAAGTTACAACTGTAGGGTTGGAATCCCTAACACAGCGGAAGCAGTAGATAACCAAACTCGAAATTAATTGGATTTTGAAATACCCATACACTAATACAGAAAACCTATAGTATTAATTCTAGGGTTAAGCATGCTTTTAGAATTAGAAACCTTACATTCGTTGTCGACTCTGAATCTACGAAGCTTCTTTTGGCTTCTAAATCACAAACACCACCACCACAACCTCTTCTATTCTCTAAGTGATTTTGAGATAAAGGTTGTGGATCCTCTTCCTGATATGATGAAAACATTTTTTTAAAGAGAATTTAAGAAAAAAAGAATAAACAAACTCTCACAAAAACCTTATGTTTCTCTTTTTCTTTTGCAGGCAAATATAGAGAGACAAATAAAGAGACATGGGAGTAAATCACATATAGAGTAACTCCTACATATGGGAGTTACCTTTTTTATAATTAATTTATTAATTTATTAATTATTTAATTTAACAATTAAATAAATAATTAATTTATTAATAATTAATAATTAAATCTAATGTAGTTAATTAATTCATTTAAATCATATTTAAATGAACATCCCCATATAACCTATAGTTTTAATTCATTTAATTTAATTAAATCAAAATTTAATTAAAATTAATTTTAAAAAATTAACTCTTTAATTAATTAATTTTTAAATTAAATAGGGTTTTTTTCAAATATAGCAAAAGGAACCAAAATATTTACAAATATAGCAAAATTTCACTACCTATCTATGATAGACCGCGATAGATCCTGATAGACTACTATTTGTGTCTCGATAGACATAGGTGGTAGTCTATGGCGATCTATTGTGGTTTATCACAGATAGACTGTGTATTTTGCTATTAGTAGTAAATATTTTCAACAGTTTTTCCAGTTAAGATAATTTCTCAATTAAATATTTAATATTTAATTTAACCTACATTTGAATCATATTCAATTGTTATTCTCTCATAACTTATAGTTTTAATGTGCATCTAATACACATTCATTTTAACATATAGTTTTAATATGAATCTAATTCATATTAATATTTGAACTCCTTCAAAATATTTAATTCTCTCAAAAACTAATTTTGTATCATATCGAAAATTAAATTTGTATGATAAACTTCAAAATAAACTTTATATTATAATGTATCTTCATACATTATATTATTTCCCTAAGTAAATTTGAACATTCCAAATTTTATTCAAGACATAAGTACGTCAACACTCTTTACGAGCTAAGAAGGGGACCTAATGGACCTACAGATAAGAAGTTTCAACAATAAGAGATTAATCATCTAAACTCATTAACCACATTAATCAATATTCGTTAATTGTGGGTACACTTCACTAAAAATCCATAGTTGCACTCTTCTCACTGCAAATATATTTATGTGTCCATGAATATAGACTAAAAACAGCAAATTAGTCCTTCACAAGTGTTCGTAACACCATCTAGGACAAATTACCATTTTACCCTTAGGTTACTTCTAAATCCTTAAGCACCAATGCTCCTTTAATAAACAACATGTTTATGGTCCAACCATTAAACAAAAACCCCTCTCGGGCCAGTAAGAGGGTAGGACCTTTTGCTAAAGTCCTGGAGACACCACTTAAAGGAACACTCATCTACTTACCCTAAAGATGGGAATGAGTGAATTCTATCTTTTATAATTATGTTTCCAGCTCTCCATTCGGTCTTGTCCCCAAGATGGTAGGTATATTGAGTTCGCAAATGGCCAGTCTCACCCATACAATCAAAGGAAAATCCCTCGTAAATAAGAATTCATAATATACTCAGGATTAAGACTAAGTTGCCTAGGTCATCCAATTGAAATAGAAACCTAACTAGTCAACGGAGTTACATTTAGTGATCACTATTTCGTGGTCCGATCTTATGCAAACTCATCGCATAGGATACCCTCACTCGCATGTCACCTACACGAACGAGCTAAATCATTGCGTTTGTATCAAATACAAAGTGGGTCGTATCCATAGTGTTACCAAGATAAGGTACCTAACCTTATCCCTATACAATAGACCCTTTAGATTGTATCTTGAACATTGATCTCCATATGTCCTCACATATAGTTCAAGACTCATAAAACATCCTAGGATGTTAGTTTATTGAATTTAGGGTTATCAAGACAAAACTAACAAAAAACAATCAATAATGCTTATTGAAATAACAGATCAATAACTCTTTATTAATGATTTAATGACAGTTAAATAATTACATTTACAATCTACGAGTTTTAGGCATAAAACCCAACAACATCAGCATTTTGGAAATGGAGCGAAGCTACATCAACATTTTGGAGATGGCGTGAAGCGGCAACACTTTGGAGATGGAGCAAAGCTGCATCAACATATCTGGAGATGGAGAGTGGAGTCAACCACATCAGAGTTGACTTTGGAGATGGAACTCTGCCTACCACATCAAAGAGTTAACTTTGGAGATGGAGAAGAGCTAGCCACATCAGAGCTGACTTTGGAGATGGAGCATTGCCAGTGGAGAAGGAGCAAAAGCCATGAGATCTTACAAATGAGGCAGAGTCAGGCATACCAAACTTGATCTTTCACATGAACCAAAACTAGGAAGACCGGACTTGATCTCACACATGAGGCAAAACCAAACAGACTAAACTTGATCAACCAAGCAGACCAAACTTGATCTCTCACATGAGGCAGAGCCAGGTGGACCAAACTTGATCAGCCAAGCGGACCGGATGTGACCTTGTATATGAGGCAAAGTATCACATCCCCTCCCAAGTTACTCTTTTAACCTAGGGAAAGGTGTGAAGACAGCAGATATCGATCCTCGTACGACATCTACTGACAACTAATCCTCAAATTTATACCAAGCACCTAATAAACAGTTTATAATGTTCACAAACTAGTAGCAGGCCCAAATGAGTTTGTTGTGTAGGCTAAGAACTCTGGTTTCGCTCGCTACCTTGAAAACAGAAAAACAATAGAAAACATGAGCTAGGTTGCCCAGTGAGTGAAAAATTTAGAAAACTATATGTAGCTTTAAACTTAGTAAAATCATGTTCGATAGACAGTAATAAGATAGTAAACATTTCATCATCGAAAACTTATAAAATTTTGCATATGCCTGAAAAATTTTCCTTAGTTGAGGCAGAATGGAGCTCAATGCTACTTAACGTCGAAAACAACCTTAGTTGAGGTGGAGTAATCTCGACACATCTAATGTCGAATAATCTTATATATGTAGAGTAATCTCAATACAACAACGTTGAATATACCTCTATGTGCACATAGGAATTATAACTTGGCTGCCAGAGTACCTTCTCGAGTCCTCCAATACTGGGATCCCATACTACAATTCTAAGGTTGCCCATATGCCTTCTTCGAGTCCTTCAGTATTGGGAACCATATTGTTGTTTTAAGGCTATCCATATGCCTTCTCCCTGTCCTTCGGCATTGGAGACCATCTATTAATCCTTTTAAAAATAAAGCATGCTTTGATAATAAATAATTCATTCATAAACAAAAGTTTAGTAAGTCCTTAGAAATTCAAACTATTTAACAACAACATGCTTTTCATAAATTTGACACCATAAAACATCATGCTTTATCATCAAAATCATGTAAAAACAAGCTCAAAGTCATTTCAAGAAACTCATACTTTATCATACTCAAATTGTCACACCCCCTCCCAGATTTCCTTCTTAACCTAGGAGTAGCCGCAATCTACACACATGCACGTCATCTTATATCTTGAAACACAATTCGATACCAGATCAAATGCACAAAACTTTATGCTAGTGAAACATTATAAGGTAAACATAAGTTTTACATAAGGTTTCTCAGCTCATAATTTATCATAAATGTGTATTTGTTCACCATACAGTACAAAACCCACACTCGTTATGCCACAAGGATCATATATGACAAAACATGTACTTAGACTGAGTATTGACAACTACCCCAAAGAACTAAAACCAAGTAAGCCCAGACGAGGATCTTCTGTAGGCTAGGCGTCCCAGACACGCTGCTACCTAAAGCGAACAACAATAAACAAGAAAGCGTGAGCTTAAAGCCCAATGAGTGACTAAATTATCAATTACAATTTAATCCTTGAGTTAATGCTGATCATAAAACTACTATATATCTTATTAGTACAAATTACTGGGCACTCATGTCATTTAACAAGATAGCATAAATATCTTTCTAAGAAATAGCGGAGCAAAGCTCAATGCTATTAACCTCATAATTCAATTCCTATTATTCATATATTCATACGCCTTCACATTTCGTCCCTCGGCGTTTCAGCTCTCAAGTGCTTTCTCATATTGTCCCTAAGCACTGAGTTTCATTAATAATTCACTGCTCAAGTGCCTTCACTCATGGTCCTTCAGCACTGAGCCATCATGTACTGGTTTCCATATGCCTTTTCACAAGGTCCTTCGGTATTGGAAACTATCTCAATCAATTTCTCAAGTGCCTTCACTCATGGTCCCTCAGCACTGTGTATCATATATCATATCCCTATAGGCCTTCACACATGGTCCTTCGGCCGTGGTTTGCATTTAGATAACACACATACAGGAGTTCATATATTATCCTCATTTTCACTTGCGCAATATTAAAGATAATCCTTGGATAAATTAGAAAGTCACTCATGATTTGTCTTAGGCCCTGAGTGGATTATATGCTTTTCCAAGCTCTTATTGGCCTGTAGAAACACATTTCTCACATTAGGTTTCCTTTGAACTCCTTTTTCATAATCAAGTATGCATATTAATAACTAGCGATACTCTATGTCACTAGCGAAACTACCAGCGAAATTCACACTACTGGGTACTGCACTAGCGAAACCGGAGTAAACTAGACTAGCGATATCGCCTTAAGGAGCGATACCTAGCTAGACTTAGACGCAGAGCTCTTTGCGTTTATCAGCGACACTCATTCCGCTGCTCACTCTCCAGTTCTGTAGGGATACTACTGTCTAGCGACACTTGATATTACGGTTTCCTTCCTTCCCTTCTAACTCTTTCTTTATCCTGCTAAAAACCATATTACAGCCAAAATCAGAACTTCCCTTCTTCTACAATCTTGTAAAGTAGTGAGTTTCCTAGCTTACCTCAAAATTTCAGACCATGATTCGTCTTCGTTTGAGAATTATTCCCAAATAACTTCGGTTGCCTTAATTTGCTTAGCAGTTCAACTCTGCTTACTTCCTCTTAGAGATTAACACATTTTTGCTCGGATTTAGCTTAAACATCCTTCATGGAAGTTGCTAAGAATTAACTCAACTTACTAACCTCAAAATTTTAGTTCTAGCTTCAACGTCCTCAATTCACTCTCCTTCAAATATAGATTGGTGTCCAGATTTATCAGCAACAATCAAGCTTCTGGTTCCAGCTTCAAAACCATCATGAAAATGATCTCATTTCTACCTGAATTCGATATAAGCACCTTCTTCTACCTCTCCTCGTTGTTTGTCTGCGAAATGAAGTTAATCTGAGTTCAAAAATATGTCAAAAAAGGCTTAATTATTCGATGCACTCCTTTATATGTCAATATAAATCACCAACTTACCAGCTCTAACATCATCTTCCTTCTTGAATTAGCCAACGCAACCTTCCGCGCATGGCTTTGGCAACGCATAGTCTCAACTTACTACTGATTGCCCAACGCCGAATAGCAGATTACTGCATGACCCTTTCGGTCACTTTTCTATGCCCAATGCATACCATCCTTCAACGCATAGCAATGCCAACTTCCAGCACTTAGTAGCCTTCAACGCGTACTTCTATTAACGCATATTGCACCCTTCTTCCTTTACATCAACTTCCACGCCGAGCTGTCTTCTTCAACGCATGCCTACCAGCGGCCACTCTTGTCAAGCTTTAAGCATACCCTCAACGCATGGTCACCCATCACATGACCAACACTTAACCATTTTTACTCTCCCACAACTTGGCCAATTTTCGTTACTCGTCTGCCCCATAATTTCTTCTTACTTACCTTCTCTCAATAACAAGTACGGGCTTACACAAATCATACTAGAAAACTCGTGTTTTAAGAATAATCGAACATACTAAATACATTGAGAGAATAAATCATTATAAATAAAATTCTATCACTCACAACTTGTCATGGGATCTTAATGGATTATAAGCCTCTCCTAGCTCTTCTCGACCTAAAATAATTTAATTCCTTTTGTTAGATTCTTTAAGATTCCCTTCAATGTATGTCAAATAGATCTTTCATATTGAAATTTAGCTTACTAGCGAGACCAAGCGAGACTAGCGAGATGAGGCTAATACAACTAGGGAGACTAGCAAGACTAGTGAAACTAG
The DNA here is from genome assembly GCA_031780015.1 of Citrullus colocynthis. Lineage (NCBI taxonomy): Eukaryota > Viridiplantae > Streptophyta > Magnoliopsida > Cucurbitales > Cucurbitaceae > Citrullus > Citrullus colocynthis. Next base: position 250,467 of record QLSR01000369.1, read on the forward strand.
CGAGATCTGTGGGACTAATGTAGCTAGCGAGACTTAGTGAGACTAGCGAGACTTGTCTAGTTCCACACTTGCTCAGTAGCTGTCTTCACTTCCAGCTGCTACAAATAGTATTTCCAACTTAAATTAAATTTTATTGCCTCTTACAAACTTGTAGATAATTGAGTTAACTAGCTTACCTCCAAACTTTAGGGTCTAACTCCTCTTCATTTGTCAGATAACTCAAGATCCTTCAACCCTGCTTTAGACCACCAGAAACACCAAACCAGTAACTTCTACCTACAATTTCACCTATTTTCCTTCACATTTAGCTTATACATCCTTCATAAAAGTTATTAATAAATGTGTTAACTTGCTAACCTCAAAATTTCAGCTCCCAATTTGATCTCTATAGCTTGATATCTTTCAAATATCATAACCTGTTCAAATTGCACGAATTCCGTACCTGCTTCAATTCCTTTTTGAGTTTCACCAAGTTTCCCTTCAAAATTCTGCTCCAATCAACCTAAATCTTCTCCTTCTTCTCTCTTTCGATGCTTAGCTGAAGAACCACAAGTTTGTTTAGGTTTGGAGGGAATGGAAAGTCGGCAAAACAAGTGTTGATAATCCTCGTTCTTTCCCTTTTAACTCCACCACCGACCAACTTTTCCTTCTTTTTTTCTTTTTCTTTCTTCTTTTTTATATATATTTCCTTCCCACTAAATTAATTGAATTTATAACTTTTCATTTAATTATTAATAATAATAATAATAATAATAATAATAATAATAATAATAATAATAATACCAATGATAGTAATAATCATTAATAGCATCATTTAACCTGGGTCCAATTGGTGACAATCCTCTTAAGTTTTTTACATTCTAATTGGCTTATCAAAATAAATCCCAAGCTCGATAAATCACATAAGGGTTAAAGATTAGGGCTTACAAAAGGAGTCTCAGCTAAGTCCACAAGCCTACCTTCCTTGGCTTCTCCTTCACACCTCCTTCAATCAAAACAAGAAAATTTGTCAAAGTCCACAACAATAATACAACACTTAATTAAGTGCTTAGAAATGAAAGTAGGGTTTACAAAAAGTCATACAAGCCGGATATGATCATTTAGAGCCAAGAAAATTGGACTTGAATTTGATGGAGCATCGACGAATCTTCCAAACTTAAATTTGATGAAGCATCGGTGAATCCTCCCAACTTAAATTTGATGAAACATTGGCAAGTCCTTTGAATTTGAATTTGAAGAAGCATCGACAAATCTTTCAAACTTGATTTTGAAGAAGAATTGTTAAAAGTATCACAGATTCTCTAAACTTGATTTTGCAAAAGCATCGTCGAATCCTCTGAACTTGATTTTGAGGAAGCATCGATGAAATCTTTGAATTTGATTTTGAAGAACTTCTATACTTTAAGATGAAGTGTCAAAGTTTAGGTGAGCGATGCCTTGAACTTGAAGCAAGTGATGCCCAACTCTTGAAGCTTATTTAAGAGAGCGAAAAGAAGATTGAATTTTTTAGCAAATACTCTTTTTTTTTTTTTTTTATAGTCTCATGCAAAGTAGCATGCCTTTAATCTACCGTATGACCTGTTGGGTTTTCTGCCCTAAAACTCGTAGATTGTAAATGTAATAATTTGACCATAATTAAATCATTAATAAAGAGTTGTTGATGTGTTACTTCAATAAGCGTTATTGATTGTTTTTGTTTGTTTTGTCTTAGTAACCCTAAATCCAATAAACTAACATCCTAGGCTATTTTATGAGTCTTGAACTATATGTGGGGACATATGGAGATCAATGTTCAAGATACAATCTAAAGGGTCTATAGTATAGGGATAAAGTTGAGTACCTTATCCTGGTGACACTATCAATACGACCCACTTTGTATTTGATACAAATGCAATGATCTAACGCGTTCGTGTAGGTGACATGTGAGTAGGGGTATCCTAAGCAATGAGTTTGCATAAGACCGGACCACGAAATAGTAATCACTAGATGTAACTCTATTGACTAATTAGGTTTCTACTTCAATAGGATGACCTAGGCAATTTAGTCTTAATCTTGAGTATATTATGAACTCCTATCAACGAGGGATTGTCCTTTGATTTGTGTGGGTGAGAGTGGTCGTTTGCCAACTCAATATGCCTACCATCTTGGGGACAAGACCGAGCGGGGAGCTACGGACATAATTATACAACATGGAATTCACTCATTCCCATTTTTAGGGTAAGTAGATAAGTGTTCCCTTACGTGGTGTCTCTAGGACTTGAACAAAGAGCCCTACCCTCTCACTAGCCTGAGAGGGATTTTTGTTTAATGGTTGGATCATAAACAGGTTGTTCATTAGAGGAGCACTAGTACTTAAGGATTTAGAAGTAACCTAAGGGTAAAATGGTAATTTGACCCAACTGGTGTTACGAACACTTGTGAAGGACTAATTTGCTATTGTTGGTCTATATACATGGACACAGAAATACATCTGCAGTAAAGTGTATCCATAGTTAACGAATATTGATTAATGTGGTTAATGAGTTTAGCCAATTAATCTCATATTGTTGGAGCTTCTGATTTGTAGGTCCATAAGATCTCCTTGCTAGCTCACTACGGACCAACAAGGATCAATTATGTTGAAAAAAAATTTGAAATGTTCAAATTTATGAAGGAAAATATTAATCGTATTGAATACAATTAATTGCATGATTTATTATAAATTTTATTTGAATGTGATTCAAATGATAACTTTATAATAGGAGAAATAATTTATCTGAATATGATTCAAATAATTAATTATTTATTTGGATAAACTCCATATAAATAGATAGAGGGAGAATTAATTAATTAATTTAAATTAGATTCAAATAATTAATTATTTAATTTGGATGAGATCCAAATTAAAGATTCTGCAAAAAATAAATATTTAAATAAGATCTAAATATTTTCAATCATTTAATATGAGATATTATTTGGGTAGATATTTATTAATATTGGATATTATTATATTTAATTTAAAATCTCTGTAGATGGGTTATAAATAAGACCCATGGGAGCCTTTATAGAACACACTCTCTAAAAGAATAATCTCTATAAATACTCTAAAAATCTTCCTCTACTAATTCTCCCAATTTTTTCAGAAAAATTCTAAGAAAATTCTTCTTCCCATTCTTTCAAAGAAGCGGTTCCCACAAACCGGATCTTTGTCAGAGTCATAGCGAGGAAGATCTCTTGGAAAAGGAAGACTACAAGGAGAAGACTATTGGTTCGAAAATTATCAATTAGCAAAAGTATGATGCTTAATTTTTCCTTTATTTTTGATATTTTTAATTCTTTCAATAAATCAAAGAACGCGATCACATACTTTCACCGGGATTCAATTCCCTTCATGACCTCCTTAGTGAGGTGAACCTGTTGAATTTGTTGCTCTGCCCCCAATTTGTTGTGTTGTCCCCAATAGAGATGAGCGTCTTCAATTTGAGATTTCATTATTCACTGAGATGATCAAATTTGTAGAGCCACATGTAGGTGGTTGTGACACCCCAACTTTTGTGATAATATTTAATGGACTGAACTTAAATTTTTTTAAGTTGCCTACGTACCCTTGAGGTAAAGGATCAAGTTGTAACGTAGTTTAAAGGATTTTTCTCTGCTTTTTATTGGATTGAACTTAAAGTTTCCTTCAAACTGCCTACCACCCTTTATAATGAATAGAGATCAAGTCATAACATAGTTCAACTAAGCTTTTTTTTTTTTTTTTCCATTAACGTTTTAAATTCATGCAGGCTAGGAACATCATGTAGTTTAGCTTTTGCGATAAGGAGCTTTTACATTTAAATTTCAAAAGCTCTTGTTTTGTTGTGGCCTATATCATCCTTTTCATTCGTAGGATTCATAAAAATGATGAGTTTTGGCTTCACCATCAAGGAACCTTCTGTATTTATGTCAATAAACAACTTTCTCTTCATGCGTGAAGGGACACGACTGTGAATCTTCTCATCGTTGTTTTGTTCATGAAAAGATTTTGCTTTCAAGATTTTCATCTTTCTTTCATGTTGATCGCCTGTCATTTTCAGACGATCAAAAGTAGATGTTGAAAGTCGATCTTTCTTTGATGTGAAAATACTTAGTCTTTTGAAGGCTAAAGTTCGGGTGGAGGTAGATGTTAAATATTGATCTTCTTCTTTTATCTTGGCCATACCCAATATTAGGAAAATTGAAGATCAAGTAGTTGAAGGCTCGATACTATCAAAGACAAAAGTTTTGTGCTCGATTTTCTTTGAATCGTGGACTTTTTCAACGGTTATGTGATTGTTGTTGGCAACTTTTGAGCATTCTATAAATGGTGACTCACCCTTCTCTTGTGTCTCGACAAAGGAATATAGCGCAAGATTAGAAGATTTGGAGCTTTCTTGTCTCTCAAAGTTTTAGTCTTTGCAGGGCTAGTGGATGCTTCACTCTTTTGAGGGTTGGAAGTACTTGCTCCTTCGCTTGACCCTTTTTTTGCCTCTGCTTGTGGTTTTGACTTGAATTTATCCCCTTCTTTTATTAGGGGAATCTCTGTAGGCATTTCTTCACTGACATTATTACTTTTCAAGTAAAATTTTGCGTCTGTGAGGTGAGACTCAATTTTTTAGAATGGATTGGAGTCTGCTTCAACTTTCTTAATGCTCTCCCGATAAAACTTGAAGTATTGATATAGTGTAGAAGTGATCACCTCATTTCCATGAATCCAAGGACAACCTAATAATAGCTTGTAAGTGGTCCTCGAGTCTATAACATGTAATAATGTGTTGGCCTTCAGGTCGCCAATAATGAGTTCCAAGCGTATCATGTCGATCGCTCGTTGACCGTCTTGGTTGAAGCCTTGGATTACCGACTTGCTATTCATCAATTCTTCCATTAAGATGTCTAATTGTTTAATGGTTGACTTAGGTATGTTAACAGCTTATCCATCATCAATGAGAATCTGACAAACCCTTTGCTCTCGCATGTATCCTGAGACAAACAAAGGTCTGTTGTGAGGCTTTGATCCTAACAGCAAGTCTTCATCTAACAAACTTATGGACGTGCAACAAGAGGCACATGCGTGCGGGACATCTGATTGCAACAATGCACCAATAAGAGCGGTCTTGATTGCTTAAGGGAGTGACAACAAGTCATCTATGTTGAACGATGATAGTCTTTTGGTTCTATCCTCATCTCTTATCGACTTGCAAAAATATCTTTGCTCCTTGTTGTGCTGATAGCATGGCACGCAACAACCTCTAGTGCTTCCTTCAAATAGTTTTCATGGAAGTTTCTAGGAAGAAATTATGCCAAAATTATTGGTCATCGAGGGGAGGAAAGTCCTCGTCATCTTCCTTGACAAGCTTAGGCATTCATGCCTTCTTCTCACCTCTCTTTTTCTGAGTCTTTCTTCCTCTTCTGTAATCTCGACAAAAGCGCAACTCTTTTTGGGTAGAATTCGAATTTCTTTTTTTGCAACGAGTCACAAGGATCCATCCTTCACCGTCATCTTTAACAGCCTCATCTTTGCTTTGGGAGTCTGTCATTAGAATTTTTTGTTGGAACTAAACAACTATAGACTCGAAGGTCCCAAATTGGATTAAGCTTTCTCTTTGATCGTAATACATTGTAGATGGCGGGACAATTGAAGTCATCGTCATTGTAACATTATTTGTTTCCGCTACTTTATCAAGATCTACTATTTTCTTTTCATGAGCCAACCTTAAAATCAGCTCTTCAACACGAAGCACTTTTCAACCGAATGGCTGATGACTCGGTGATATTTAAAGTAGTTGGGATCGTTGACCTTTCTTAGCTGCTCAGGTTGCTTGCACTCTAGCAATTGAATGAGTTGTTTCTCTAATAGTTGCTCCAACATATCTGCAACATCGGAGTCAGGAAACAGGTAAACTTTTTCTTATCTCTCTTTTAAGGTTAAGCAACGCCTCTCGCCTCCATCATCTTTCCTTCCAACTCTCTCTTCTTTTCCTTTGGGGGAAAATTTCAATGGAGTTGTATTAACGTCCATGGATTCCTTGGTGGCACTCTTCATGATCTTCTCCGTGCCTTTTATCTCCCTCTTCTCTTTCTTTACCTCGGGGACTAGGAAATCTTTTGTTTCTCTATTGGCGATGCTTAGCTCCATATCGTGGGCGTGAGTCAGCAACTCTTCAAACATGCAGGCTTTTCCCCCTGTAGAATGTAAAGAAGACCCTAGTACATGCCTTGGGTGCACATCTCTACTGCAAATAGTTTAGTGAGTTAGTCTTTGCAGTCAAGACTCAAAGCCCTCCATCAATTGATGTAGTCGATGACCAACTCTTCTTTTTGTTGCTTGGCATTTGTTAGCTCCATCATGCTCACAGTACGTCTAGTGTTGTAGAAGCGGTTTAAGAATTCTCTTTCTAGTTGCTCCCAGCTGTCAATCACTGTCGACTCTAGATCGGTATACTAGTCGAAAGTTTTTCCTTTTAGAGTTTGGACGAATTGCTTGACTAACAAATCTCCTCTTGTTCCTGCGTTTTCACATGTTTTAACAAAGTGGGCAACGTGTTGTTTTGGGTTGCCATTTCCATCGAACTATTGGAACTTTAGAGACTGATACCCAACATGCAATTTTAAGTTGTCTATTCGTTTAGTATATGGTTTAGAATACATAAAAGAATTTTGAGATGGTCCTCCATATTGGGCTCTGATGGAGTTTGTGATCATATCTTGTAGCTGTTGAACCGACAGAGAGGCTACAGAGGTGGATTGTTGCAACTAGTTTCCCTGCAACATAGTTTTCCCTTTTGTCATTGGCCTTGGCAGCAGGAGTTTGGCTTGACTTAGCAGTTTCTCGAGCCTGAATTTGCTCTCAAGGCAACAATCTCATGATCTCGCTCTTCAAAAACTTTCATTAGGAAATCTATTTTTCTCTCCATCTCCACCATGGTTTCCTCTGCTGTTACATCAGCCATCATGACAGACATAACAACAAGATGTGATTCTTTCTTGGAGCGATCAAAAGCAGGAGCAGAGCTGTCAAACAAAGGATTTTCTTTTATGACAATCCCGCCTTTAGGGGATTCCGTCAACCGCCTCCAGATGTTCTCTACAATGGCAAAACCTTGTTCCTACTAGGTATCTGATGCCCTAGTTTATTGTATTTATATGCTTTTCTCTATAAGCTCAACTGAATATATTCACTGTGGAGTTTTATTCCAAGTGGTAGTTTGTTGGGTTTTATGTCCTAAAACTCATTGTTTGTAATTTATGGAATTTGTTCTCAATAAAGTTGTCAGAAGTTTATTCAGTAAAGTTGTTATTGAATATGTGAATTGCATTTAAATCAAATAAACTAAGAACTCATGGTTATTTGGTGAATACTTAGACTTTATATGATAAAAGTTGATAAAGTTTAAGTAATAGCCAAAACGGTCTATAGTATATGGATAAAGGTTGAGTACCTTATCCTGGGGACACTATGAATATAACCACTTTGTATTTAACACAAACGATGTGATCCTAAATCGTTCATGTAGAGACATGTGAGTAAGGGTGTCCTATGCAATGAGTTTGCATAAGGCTGGACCAAGAAATAATCACGTTTACTTTATAATATTGTTTACTGTTAAAACTGATTATTTTAACCTGATGACCTAGGTAACTCGATCTTAATCCTAAGCTAACTATGAACTCTTGTTTTTTGAGATTATCCTTTAATCTGCATGGGTGAGAGTTGCCAGTTTCGCCAACTCAATATGCCCCCCATTTTAAGGATAAGATCAGGCAGATAGTTGGGGACATAGCTCTGCAAGATGGAATTCACTCCTACCTTATTAAAGGATTGTAGATAAGTTGTTCTCTTAAGTACTGAATCTAGGTCTTGAACAAGGGGCCCCACCCTCCCATCGGCTCAAGAGGGACTCGGTTTGTTGGTTAGACCATAAACCAATTGTTCATTAAAGGATTAGTAGAACTTTAAGGAACAAGAAGTAATTATAGGGATCAAATGGTATTTTGACCCAGCTGTAATTACGAACAACTTGTGAAAGATTGACTTACTAATCATGATTATATCAAATGGACAGAAATATATATACAGTGAGGAGAGTACAACTACTAGGCTTTAATGGAGTGACCTAGTAGTTAACGAATGTTAATTAACTAGGTTAAAGAGTTTAGCCAGTTAATTTTGGATCATTAGAGCTCATTATCTGTAGGTCCATTAGGTCCCCTTATTAGCTCGTGGACTAAACCTTAGAATAATATATCGAGACAATTTGAAGTGTTCAAATTTAGAAAATGAGCATTTTACAGTTTGTTTCGTTTAATTGTGAATTAGACGAAATAGAATTTTAATAATATTTAAATATGATTTAAGTATTATACCGATAATAGAGATTCACCAAGTTTGAAATTGCTGAAAACGTGAAAAAGTATTAATTTAATATAATTAATTAATCGATTAATTAATTATTAATTATTTAAATTAATTATATTAAATTGAAATTTTGATTTATGAAATCAAAATTGAATTCTCAATTCTCAAATTGAGAATTGAGTTGATGGGATTTTCTGAAATGTGAGAGAATCCCATTACCTTCGGTTGCATGGTGAAAGAGGAGGTGGAGACCTCTCCTTCACATGCAACTTCCACTACTTTCAAGTACCTTATTCACCATTAGCGTGTTATTTAGCATGTAAATTTGATATGCATGGTTTCCTCTTCAAATAAGGAGAAAGAAAGTTGAAGAAAGAGTTGGCATTTTATGAATTACAACTTTACATGAAAACAGTTTCCTCTCTACCGAAATAGTGTTTTACTCTTTTGCTCCAATGTTTCTGCTCAATTCGGATCTCACCATCCGTTCTAAGGTCTAAGAATAACAAAGAAACTCTAATGGTGGTCCGTGAACAGTTCATGATCAGATTTTCGAGATTATCGAGGACAAATTTTGAGCTACAAGTGTTACTTCCTTTGTATTTCAATTTATCTAAGCATGTTTCTCCTTTAAATTGATGTAATTAGAGTGCTTTGCATCCTATTTTCTTTCGCTGCTATGTTGCTATCTCCATCAATTCCTTCTCTTGCATGCCCCCTTTAAGCGACTACAGGTGATGGATCTCATGTAGGCGTTGCTTGCAACAGGAGTTTTAGACATAGCTTTCTTTGAGGTCATTGCTTGATTTGATTGTTGAGAGAGAGATGTGAGGTAGAGAGCTCCCACTAAGCGTGCCAATTTGTTCACATGCAGTTTTCAGAGAAACTTGTTTCGTGGATTTGAACTTGGGTTGATGTAGATTTGATGCGGATGTAGTTCAATCTCTAGTACTTGATCATCTAATTCTCTCTTAGTTGAAATCTTGGAAGACTGTATGTTCCAAATAACTTCAGTTTTCAAGTTTGGTTCATCTTCAGGAGTTAGGAGTCTTCTGATTGTAAAGAAAATTCTCTTTAGGCTCTTTGAAGTGTAGAATTTTCTAAACTCCCACCAATGAAGAGAATCCTTCTATTTGTAGAGTTCTCAAGTGGGCTTTGTGGGCTTGGGCTTGGTTAGTCCATGGACCTAGCCCTTGGGCCCAACAAATTGGACTTCATTGGCCTTTGGACCAAATTAAGCCTATTATAGGACTCAATTGAATTTTAGCCCAAATATTAATATAAAATTGGATCAAATTATTTTATTCCAATGGTCAAGGCAAAATCATGTGGCGTCATCGGGATTTGCCAATTTATGTTTTCAATTTCAATTTGGGAGACATGTCAACTTTTAATTAATCCCAAATTCAATTATTTGTAATTTCGTCATTAATTTGGTAAATAACATGACAATTTGTGATTGGTCTAAAATTTCTCATTTCAATAATTATTAATTCCAAAAAAAATTAATAGATTTTCCAAACCTTTAAGTGCCTGGGTCTAATCTTTATATTTTGCATGCCTTGGTCTTTATCACACTAATCACATGATTTTAAAAATAGTGATTTTGGAGACATATTGTGTATATATATATATATATGTTTTGCAGTATTGTAAGATGACCTAACATCTAGAGATTCTCGTGCGTATATCTTAAGATGTCATTATGAAGGGCATCTTGAGAGTTTTGATTGCCCCTCTTGAAACATGGGTTTTTGGATTCCCATATTGAGAGCATTCTCAATTTACCTTTTTAACCTCCCTTTTCTATATATATATATACTCTTCTTTGTTTGCATTATAATTAAAATAAATATTGTCAGTAATATATATCACAATCTTTTTAAGATATTCAAATTTAAATTAATATTTATTTTACTACAAAATCTTAAATTATTATTATTATTATTTTGTTGCCCAAAAGTAGGCGATAAGGTAGAGGGAAGACATGGAAATAAAGGTATTGTTTCAAAAATTTTACCTAGAGAAGATATGCCTTATTTGCAAAATGGAAGACCTGACCATGTTTATTATACATTATTTTGTTGCCCGAAATTTTATAACAAAATATTTAAAATATAGTTAATATTTTTGCAGATATCTAGACATGAAATATCTTGGAACGTCAAGTAAATTTTCAACATTTCAAATTAGAAATCCTACAAAACAAATACAATCAACAAAATATTCTCATATATTTTAAAAAAATATTCTTACAAAAATAAATATGATTACTTAAAGATGTATACCTATAATTTCGAGTATATAGAGACTACATATATGTTTAGTTCTCCATTTGTAAAAGTGATTTTGATTTCATTATAATTTTCTTTTTATGATTATTGTTTATTTGCAAAAGTAATTTTAGAATCATAAAATAACTATTTAAAAAAGAAAAGAAAACATTACCTCTAAAGAAACAAGAATCAAGAGTGGTCAACAAAAGTTACTGAGAGAGAAAAAATTAAGAGGGAAATAAAAATTTAGATAAAATTACCTTTTTATGCTCTAAATTTTTCAGAATAAGTGTATTTGGTCCTAAAGTTACAAAAAGATTATTTTAGGCCTTATTTGTAGGAGCGTTTAATAAGCAACTCCTGCATTTTTTGTTTTACTTTCTAGTTTTTAGAAAACAGATTTGTTTCGTATCCAATTGAATTTTCTATTTTTTGAATTTTAAAACATTTTTTTGTAATATTAAGAATGTCTTTTTGGAAAAAAAATTGTTACAAAAATGTATTTCCATTTTTTAAAACACGTGTAGGTATTGTTTAATTAAAATCAGATGTATTCAATTATTAATGTCTTTGATTTGTTATTTTTAGTTTTTGAAAATTAAGCTTATAAACACCCATTTCACCTCTATTATAGGTTTGCGGTCATATTTTTCTTCCCAACGTCTTGTTACAGGTTTGATCTCTATAATGATTTTCACTTTTTTATTTGAAATTGAGTCGTAAATAATGCCAAAAATATTTTCTAGTAAGATTTTAGTTCTGCATAAATTCTTAATTTTTTTTTTTTTTTTAGCTTTAATATGAATAAAATTAATCATTTTTTAATATAGAAAATCACAACTCTTTATGAGAGGAATTTTTTTTTTAATTATTAGTAAATGACACCACCTTAATGAAAATATATTTTTTTTTTCCTCAAAAGATAGAACTCTATAACAAGGTTGTGAGTATTTGAATGGTCACAATTGATATGCGCCTTTCTTGTCAACTTAAAAACACATATAAACATAAAAAATAAATTTGTTCCCCAATTTTTCATACCTTTTATTTACAATTACCCACACAATATAGTATTTGTTAAGTCATATGGCTGAAGTTTTGCATTTATATATAGGTTAGTTTTGTTCTATCCTAGAAGACAATTATTCATGATATCTTTAATTATCATTAAAAAAAATTGTCTTAAAAAAAAAAAAACAACGTGAATTTATTGGACGTAGATTTTAATTATTTTCCTTCATCCTTTATTCTCATATAATTGTCCCTTCAAAAAAAAAGAAAATTATTTTCTTGTTGTTGATATTTTTATTTTGTTATTTTACTTATATTGTTTTATCACTATAAATTTTAAAAAGAAATTGAAAATCAAGATATAATTTTATAATTACATATATTATAGACTCTTTGCAAATATAGCAAAAAGAACCAAAATATTTATAAATATAGCAAAATTTCATTGTCTATCTATGATAGACCGCAATACATCGCGATAACTAGTATATTTTGCTATTGGTTGTAAATATTTTTAGCAGTTTTGCCATTTAATATAATTTCTCTATATTAAATGAACAAATATTGTAAAAATGGTTCGAATTTTTCATTAAAAAAATATATAATTAAAAAATCATCCAAACTTATTTTGATTTTTTATAAACAGAAAACAAAAGAAAAATTGTCAACCATGTTATTGGTTTTTATTTTTTAAAAAAGGGAAAAGCAAAAACCATTGTTTGATTTTTTGTTTTTAAAAAATAGAAAATAAAAGATAATAACCAAACATTGGAATATTTTTACTGAAACAAAAAACAAAAAATCATAAACTAAAAACTAAATTGCTATCAAATGAAGAATAGTTTTTAGTTGATTGGTTTTGAAAATTAAACTTCCTTTATTTCGATTTCTTACCCTGGTTTGTATCTTTCTTTAGTAAAAATATTGAATTTTTATCTTATCCAATTTTAAAAAATGAAAACAAAGTTTTAAAATTTTTTTTTTTTTTTTTTTAATTTTCAATCGGTAGCATAAATCGATGGCAGCATGTCCTTTGTAAACCATTTTCGTTCTCAATCAGCCAATTTTGAAAGATACTCTCAATTGATGGCCTGTTGTTCGTTTTATACAGCATTAATTACACATTAATTGAATATAATCCATATATTCAATTAATGCTGCAAAAATTCTTTTCAAAAAAAATTATTTTAAACAGAAAAATTGATAAAAAATATTTATAATTAATAGTAAAATAAACAGTTTATCTATGATAGACAGTGAAATTTTACTATATTTATAAATATTTTAGTTCTTTTTGCTATATTTAAAAAGAGTGCTTTTAGAAAAATGAAAAACGTTGAGAAAAAATTCATGTATGCTGTTGAAATCGTGAAAATTTTGATGGTTTTATACTTTTACCACGAAAAATTGAAATATATATGGAAAAAGAAATAACGTGTTTGAATTTTTTCAACCAAAATTAAAAAAAAAAAAAAAAAAAAAAAAAAAAATGTATGTTGTCGATTGAAAAAATTTATGGTGTTGAAATCTTCGCAACTAATATTTAAATCTAAAAAGTACTTAAAATTAAAATTTATAAACTATTATTGAAGAATGTGTATAATTTAGATGTCTATGCTTAGCATTCAAAGGTTATGTGTCATACTCCTTTTATCCATGTGTTGTCTATGTGTCTCAAGATCACACACTATTAGTGTCTATGTAATTCCACTCTCATACTTGTCAATTTACCTATAAATAGTGGCTTTTGGTGGATTTTGAAATACACGCATTTGTGAGAAAAGTAAGAAAGAATTAGAGAAATTTTTGTGGAGAAATTTATAGATTTTAAATCTCCATAAAATTTCTTTTCCAATTTTACTATTTTATTTTATTTTATTATTTATTTATTTTAATATTATAATTTCTCAATATTCGTGTTCCCGTTGTTCGTCATTTTTCTCCTCAAACTTACAACATGTTATCAGCACGAGCTCCAATCATTTCCCCCACTAAAGGTAGGTCTTATAGGTATGTCAGTTTTCCCTATTCGTTATAATTAATAAATTAAATGTTTTTTTTTACATATTTGATATATATTAAATTTCTAATATAAATACAATATTTTGTAATGATGTTACCTTAAAAAATATTACAAAATTAGAATTTGTAGCATTTGATATTAATGGTAATAATTATTTGGTATGGGTACTTGATGCTGAAATACACTTGGATGTCATAAAAATATGATTATCAGAAAACAATTATCCTTCCAAAAACTTGTTATGAACGGATGCATTTGAAGCTCCAAGATTTTAAATCAATATGTTAGAGAAAAAATTTTCTACATTTTGTGTCTCGAATATGCTCCTGCAGTAGTAATATTGAGTGAAATATTTTAAAAAGCTTTTTATGAACTCATCTAATGTCTTCTCGTGGTTGAACGAAATAATGAGTCATTGATTAAAAAAATCATAAATCTTAACCAACTGAATACAACAACATTCTTTGGAATAAATGTTGTGAATTTTAATAATTATAGATGAAAAAACATGAATCTCGACCAACTAGAATCAACACTATTTCCTGAAATGAATGTTGTGAATTTTAATAATCGTGATTGAGGTCATGACCGAGAGAGAAGAAGAAATAAGTTTTTTTTTTCGTGGTAATCATCAAAATTTTAAAGAAAACCACATAAAATGATGATTACAAAGGAAAAACTGCACGAGATAAGAATTCAAGAAAAATGGAAAATGTGAAAGCAAATTTTGCACACCGAGATAATGGTATATTTGACTCATCCAGTATGACAAATTTCGAATGTGGTTGACTTTTTTGGGTCTTCTGAAGTGAAAATTGGCACAATTGATGGAATAACAAGGGGTTTTTTTGATTTTGAGAATATCTAGAATTAATGTTGTTTGCTTTTAGAATTTATCTTTTATGTTTCCTTTAACAAAGAATAAACTTGTATTTTCCAAGCTTTCTTTCTCTAATTGTAATTATTTTTGTTTAATGAAAAAGCATGAACAATTTTCATATGTTGAGTGACTAAAAAATAAGTAATTAAGATTATGTCTAGCAGACTATACAACTACAAATACAATACTTACAAGTAGAAAATACTTTTTCAAATTGACAATGATGGAAGCAAAAGTCAATACAATATTAGGTTTTGCAAACCTAATTGAAGGATTTGGAAAAACAAATATTGTTTTACCTAGAGGAAGAAAATTTACAATTGGTAATGCATTACTCTTGAAAGAATCGAATTTCCAGCGGAAGCAAATGATCACCTTGTGCCATTAAACTTGTTAGAAAAGCAAATTATACAGAAGAAAATACATGATAAACAACAACTAATTAGCATGCTTTTTAAGAAGAAAGGGATAGAAGATTTCCTACCTTTAAAGACCTTCTTCGACGTGGGAATCTTCTTCTCCAAATCACGAACCAGTGACTTCTCCAACGAAAAAAACAACAACTCTTCTTCTCTTGGAAGACCACCACAATAGCTACCTCATTATTCTCAAGGAAGAATCAAATAGAGGAGGTGTGGGCTCTCTAAAATTTTGGCAAGGGAATTACTTTTTAAGTTAAAGAGAGTATTAGAGAGGAAAGGGAAAAATCACAAAACTTTTCTGTGTTCTCAAAACTGTAATGTCTAACTCCCTTTCCCTTCTTTTTACGTATAATATTAGTGTGAGAGAGAAGGAACAGAATAACTTCCCACTGCGTAGGATTTATTCAATATAATATAATAATAATAATAAAATTAATATTAATTTAATTGTATTTTATTAAAGAATATTTAATAAATACAATTAAATATAATTAATTAATTAATTAGTTATCTCATATTTAATTTAAATTTGAATCATATTTAAATAACTTTCCCTCACATAACATATAGTTATGAATCTCATTCATATTAATTTTAACCTATAGTTTTTATTTGAATTTCATTCATTTAATTAATATTAAAATCACATTTAAATATTTGTCTCTCTTATAATATAAAGTATAAATTTTGAATCTCATTCAAAATAAAGTAAACTAATCTTTTATGATTCTTATACTAATTTGAACGTTTCAAATTGAACCAAAATGTTTCAAATTGAACATTTCAAATTGAACCAAAATGTTTGATTCCTATACTAATCTTTTATGAGCTAGCAAGGGAACCTTATGGACCTATAGTTAGAAGCTCCAATGATATGAGATTAAACAAGTAAACTCTTTAATTAGATTAATCAATATTCATTAACTGTAGGTCACTCCACTAAAGACTTACAGCTGCACTTTTCGCACCATAGATATATTTCTGTGTCCATGGAATTTACTAATCAACAGAAAGTTGACATTTCACAAATTACTCATAACTACAGTTGGGTCAAATTACCGTTTTACCCCTATAGTTATATCTAACTTCTTAAGTACCACTAATCTCTCTAATGAATAAACTATTTATAGTCCAACTATAAACTAACCCCTTTCAGGTTGGTGAGAGGATGAGGTCTCATTGTTCAAGACCCAGCATCAGCCTTTAAGGGACTAATTTATCTACTCCGGGAAGGAGTGAATTCCATCTTGTAAAGATATGTTCCCAGCTCCCTAATTAGACAAATCCCTAAAATTGTAGGCTTATTGAGTCGACGTTTTGGCTACTCTCACCCATACAGATTAAAGGATTATCCTCATAAATAGGAGTTATTCATGTCGAGTACCTATAGTCATCCTATATAATGTAATTTCTACAATTAACGACGTTACAAAGAGAAATTAAACATTTCGCGGTCGGTCTTATACAAACTCTTTTCATTGGATACCTCCACTCACACGTCTCCACATGAACAATTAGAATCAAATCGTTTGTAATACTTTACAACTTCTTGTAACAATTACAAAGTGGGTAGTATCCATAGTGTTACCAAAAACCTTTTTTATTATTACTTAAACATGATTCAACCTTGTATGTCGACCACATACATGTTTAAGTTTACATAAACTAACCATGGAATCTTAGTTTATTGGATTGAGTTAAAGCATAAGATAGATAAAAATAACTTCTTTTTTTATTTAATAAATAAAATGTATATACAATTTATAAAACTACAAGACCCAAGAAATTTAGGACACACCAGCCCCAACAATTCTCTAGTCAATAAAAGAGAAATCTATTAAGTTTTAAAGATATACGTTGGAATGGTTATCATATTGAGATTGATAGAACGAATGAGATAAAATATTTTTATATTATATCTACTGTCTCACATGAACAACGTATACTGGAAAAGCTACCACCTTTATCTTCTGGATTATATTATACTCATATACGAGTAATTGAAACATATGCAACAATGAACCTGAAGTTCATAAATCTATATATATTTTCAATTTGACATGACCGATTGGGTCATCCAGGGTTTATAATGATGAGAAAAAGTATTGAGAATTCATATGGATATTCATTAAAGAGCCAAAAGATTCTTCAATCTAATGAATTAACACATGATGCTTCCTCTTAAGCTAAATTAATAATTAGACCATCACTAGCTAAAGTGGAGACTAAATCACCTGTATTTTTAGAACGAATTCATGGTGATATCTGTGGATCTATTAACATACCAAGTGGACCATTTAGATATTTTATGGTATTAATAGATAGTCACATGTATGCTTATTATCAAGTAAAAACCTTGCATTTCCAAGATTACTTGCTCAGATAATTAAGTTAAGAGCACAATTTTCTAATTATACAATTACTAGTGAATTTACATCTCAAGCTTTTGATAATTATTATATGTCAACTGGGATAAGTGTTGAACATCCTATAGCTCATGTTCATACACAAAATGATTTAGCATAATCATTTATAAAACATTTGCAATTAATTGCTAGACCATTACTTATGAGAATTAAGCTTCCTACATCTGTACAGGTGCTATTTTACATGCAGTGTCACTTATACACATTATGCCACTAGCTTATCATAAGTACTCAACATTATAATTAGCTTATTGTCGTGTGCCAAATATTTCTCATCTGAGAATTTTTTATGTGTAGTATATGTTCCAATTGCTCCACCACAACGTACTAAGATAGGTCCTAAAAGGAGGTTATGAATATATGTTAGATTTGATTCCCCATCAATTATTATTTTGAACCTTTAACAAGTGATATATTTACTGCACGTTTTGCTGATTATCATTTTAATGAGACAAAATTTTCAACATTAAGGGGAGCATTTAAGAAGTTGGAAAAAGAGATTACATGGAATGCATCATTATTGCCTCATTTAGATCCCCGTATAGATCAATTTGAAGTTCAGAAAATAATTCATTTGAAAAATATAGCAAATCAATTACCAGATGGATTCATAGATGCAAAAAAAGTAATTAAGTCACATATAATAGCTGCAAATGTTCCATCGAAGATTGATAGATCCCCGTACAGATCAATGTGAACTTGAAGTTCAAAAAATAATTCATTTGAAAAATATAGCAAACCAATTACCAGATGCATTCATAGATGCAAAGAAAGTAATTAAGTCACATATACCAGCTGCAAATGTTCCATCGAAAATTGAGATACACCAGAAGCGTGGTAGACCAATAGGTTCCAAAGATAAAAATTTTCTAAAAATAAATATAGCCCATAGTGAAAAAGACTTGGTTGATGATGTAAATATTGATGAAGAAATCCTTGAAATGGCTAGTGAAGAAAGTGAAATACATAAAAATAATAATGACATTTCAATAAATTATGTCATGAGAGGGAAAAGATGGAACCGCACTAATGTAGTTATTGACAACACTTTTGCATATAATATTGCTCTTGATATTAGATTTGAAAATAAGGATCTAAACCAAATCAGTTGAAGAATGTTGACATAGAAAAAATTCACTTTAGTGGAAAGAAGCAATCAAGACTGAATTAAATTCACTTTCAAACATCAGGTTTTTTGACTAGTAGTCCGAACACCATAAGGTGTCAAACCTGTGGGATACAAATGCGTATTTGTGAGAAAAAGAAATGAAAACAATGAGGTCACAAGATACAAAGTAAGACTAATTGCATGAGGTTTTTCACAAAGACCTAGTATTGATTATGAGGAGACATATTCTCCATTGGTGGATGCAATTATCCTAAGATATTTAATTGGTCTGATTGTGTATGAAAATCTAGACACGCATCTTATAAATGTAGTCATAACATATTTATATGGATCTCTTGATAGTGATATTTATATGAGAATCCCAAAAGAATTTAATATACCTGAAACATATAAATTAAGTTCCTAGGAATTATATTCAATAAAGTTACAAGATCACTATATAGATTAAAACAATCAAGATGAATGTGGTACAATCATCTGAGTGGATATCTGTTAAAAGAAGGATATCAAAATAATCTAATATGTCAATGTGTTTTTATAAAAAAAATCACAGTCAAGATTTGCTATTATAATTGTATATGTTAACAATTTAAATATAATCGAACTCCTGAAGAGCTTTCAAAAGCAAATAAATATCTTTAAAAAGAATTTGAGATGAAAGATCTCGAAAAAACAAAATTTTGCCTTAGCTTGCAAATTAAGCATTTAGCATTCATCAGTCAACTTAGACAGGATAAATTTTGAAAAGGTTCTATATGGACAAAGCACATCCATTAAACATTCTAATGGAAGTTTGTTCACTAGATGTGAAGAGAGATATGTTTTGACCTTGAAGTGATAATGTAGAACTTATTGGTTCTAAAATACCATATTTTAGTGCAATTGGTACACTTATGGACATTGCTAATAATACAAGACCAGATATTGCATTTTCAGTAAATTTATTGGCTAGATATAGTTCTTCTCCAACAAAAAGACACTGGAATAAAATTAAGCATATACACCATTATCTCCGAGGAATGAACAATATGAGTTTGTTTTATTCAAATAAATTGAATCTTGATCTAGTTGGTTATGCAAATTTTAGACATTTATCTAATCCATACAAAACTAAGTCTCAAATAGGTTATTTGTTAACATGGGAAGGAATTGCTATATCATGGCGATCAGTTAAACAAACCATAACAGCCACTTACTCAAATCATGCTCAAATTCTTGCAATTCACGAAGCTAGTCAAGAATGTGTATAGCTAAGATCAATGACTTAGCACATTCATGAACCATGTGATTTGTCTTCTAGTAAAATTCTTTCAACAATATTATATGAAAACAATACAACATGTATAGCCCAAATCAAAGGAGGATATATTAAAGGAGATATAATAAAGCATATTTCACCAAAGGTTTTTTACAATCATGATATTGAAGAAAACGACGACATCACTATACAACAAATTTGTTCGAATGATAACCTGGCAAACATATATATAAAAGCATTACCTACTGCAACCTTGAAAAAATTGGTGCAGAACATTGAAATGTGACGACTCAGAGATCTCAAGTGACGTTTCCGTGGGGGGAGCAAATATATTTTATTATTTTGGAAGTATTAGATTATATGTATATGTACACTTTTTCCTTCACTAGGTTTTTTCCAATTGGGTTTTTCCGTTTTAACGAAGCATATTATATATATATATATATATATATATATATATATATATAATGGGCATCTAAGGGGAGTATTATAAATATTCTAAAACATGTATAATTTATATGTCCATGCTTAGAGTCCAAAGGCCATGTGTCATACTCCTCTTACCCCATGTATTGTCCATGTGTCTCGAGATCACACATTATGAGTGTCCATGTAATTCCAACTCCTACTTGCTAATTTGCCTATAAATAGTGGCCTTTAGTGGATCTTGCAATACACACATTGCCATTGGAGAGAGAAGTAAAGAAATGATTGGAGAAATTTATGTGAAGAACTTTAGAGATCTTAAATTTCCATAAATTTTCATTTTCATTTTTGTTATTTTATTATTTATTTATTTTCATATTATAATTATTCAGTATTCTTGTTCCTGTTGTTTCTCAGTTTGCTACTCAAATTTACAACATAAACGAAATAATGAGATTGAATTTTACAAATTGAATTAAAAAAAAAAAAAATGAAAATACATATATATCTCTATCTCTTACACACATATATGTGTATATAAGAGAGATATATATATATATATCTCTCTTATATACACATATATGTGTGTAAGAGATAGAGATATATATGTATTTTCATTTTTTTTTTTTTTAAAAAAAAATTTTTGCGTTTTTTTTTTTATATAATAAAAAAAAAAAAGATATTTGAAAAATTTTTTAAAATTAACCCTAAAGTTGAATCAATTTGACTTAATTTATTAAAAATAATTAGTAACCAAATGGAAAATTTAGCCCGTTTTATAACTATTTCATTTTTGTTTTTGTTTTTTAAAAAAGCATATTATATATATATATACACTTTTTCTTTCACTATGTTTTTTCCAATTGGGTTTTTCCGTTTTAACGAAGCATATTATATATATATATACACTTTTTCTTTCACTATGTTTTTTCCAATTGGGTTTTTCCGTTTTAACGAAGCATATTATATATATATATATCTCTCTTATATACACATATATGTGTGTAAGAGATAGAGATATATATGTATTTTCATTTTTTTTTTTTTTAAAAAAAAAAAAAAAACGATAACAACGAATTTTAATAAGTGTATTTTGGTAAGCTTAAAATTAGGGGAAAAATGATGAAACCCATGAATAAAGGAAAAGAAGTTATTTGAGATATTTTTTAAAATTAACCCTAAAGTTGAATCAATTTGACATAATTTATTAAAAATAATTAGTAACCAAATGGAAAATTTAGCCCGTTTTATAACTATTTCATTTTTGTTTTTGTTTTTTAAAATTAAGCTTACAAAAACTCTTGCACCTTCAATTTATTCTTTTGTTATCTACTCTTTACCAATTGTTTAAAAAACCAAGCAAAAATTTGAAAACTAAAAAACATAATTTTTAAAAACTTGATTTTGTTTTTGGAATTCGGCAAAAAATTTAACTATTGTACTTAAATAGATGCAAATCAATGTAAGAAATAGAAGGAAATAAACTAAATTTTCAAAAAAGAAAAAATATAAAAGAAAAAAAACAACCTTAATTGTTAGAATTTTGTAAGATTAAGTTTAGAAGGCTCCTTGCCAGATCCAACATAAAATTCTATATCTTTTGTTTGATGAACTAGCTCATGTTGGAGAATATATTTCTTTTTAATTTGTCTAATATAAAATATAGTGGAAAACAGAGATTGAATTAAATACTTGTCACATGTCTTGTATAACTGAAATGAAGAAAGAGCCAAATCTGATCTTGGAATCCATCTTTAATACTTTGAAATTTGAAAATATTATAAACATGTGGGGCTTCTATAAAATAATAATAATAATAATAACAATAATAATAATAATAATAATGCTTGTAGAGACCTTTTAATGCAAACTGTCAACTTCTTGTATCGTACTAAATTGAAAAAACTCCATACTTTTCAAACTCTTGAACGTGGGTACATAACTTGAAATAAAAATAATAATAATAATTCAATATTCTATTTAGATTCATTAATTAGTCTCGATCGAATGACCGTTTTGGTTAGACACGTTTTGTTTTTTTTTTTTTTTTTTTTTTT